>VIAB01001753.1:153288-168265 GCA_009801035.1 Oophaga pumilio | reverse complement strand
TCATGACACCGACGTCGGCGTCATGGGTCGGGAAGGGGTTAAAGGAGTGACATTTTGAAATGCAGACTTTGATGGAATTGTGTTCGGGTGTCATGTCGTGTTTGGAGAGTCCCTAGTGTGCCTAAACTGTGGAAAAACCCCACAAGTGGCCCCATTTGGAAACTAGACCCATCAAGGTGAGCACTTTGAACCCCCAGGTGCTTTTACAACATAGCTCTGTGAAAATGCTAAAAAAGAAAAAAAAAATTCCTACAAAACTGTTGTTTTAGCCTTTTTTTTAATTTTTTTCACAAGGATAGTGGTAGAAAATGGACCCCAAAATTTGTTGTGCAATTTATCCTGAGTAAAAGGATACCCCATATGCATATTTGGATAAAAACTACTTTTGGGGCACAGTGCAAAGCTCAGAATGGAAGAAGCGCCATATTGGAGTTCAGATTTTGCTGGAACGGTTTGAGGGTGCCATGTCACATTGGCAGAACTCCTGTGGTGCCAGAACAGAAGAAACACCTCATATATGACCTCATGTTACAAACTAAACTCCCCAAAGAATTCATCTAGGGGTGCTGTGATCATATTGACACCATGTGTGACTCACAGACTTTTACACTACTGGTCGGTGAAGAAAGAATAATTACATTTTTACCACTAAAATGTTTTTTTAGCCCCAAGTTTTTAATTTTTCTAGGGACTAAATAGGAAAAAAAAGACAGTACCCTACATGTAAATGAAAATACTTTTCAGGCACAGTGCAAAGCTCACAAAGGAAAGAGCAACATATTATAGTGCAGATTTTACTGTTATGGTTTGCGGGTGCCATGACCAACTGTGAGACCCCATGAGGTGCCAGACCAGTAGAACTCCTCATAAATGACCCCATTTTACAAAATATACCTATTGATGAATTAATCTAAGGGTTGCAGTGATCATATTGACAGCATAGGTCTGAAAGAAAATTTTATACCATTGGGTTGTGAAGAAAAAAAACACATTTTTACCACAAAAAAAATCTTTTTTTTAGTCCCAAATTTTATATTTTCACAAGAAGAAATGGGTAAAAATGGCTCAAAAATTTGTCCAACAATTTCTGCTGAATATACAAATATCCCATATGTGGCTATACAGTACTGCTTAGCCACACAAAGAGACTCGGGAGAGAAGGAGCGCTATTTGCCTCCTGGAGCGCAGATTTTCCTAGAATAGTTAGTGGACTCCATGTACAGAGCCCCTAAGTGCTAGAAGAGCAGAAGCCACCCTCAAGTGACCCCATTTTGACTTCATGGGTGTTTTCCAGAAACAAGCAGCAGTGGATGTTACTGACTAAATTGTAAACTGCCATTGTTGTGACCAGTACGCTGTAGTGACCAGTACGTTGTGGTGGCCAGCTCATGCTTCTGGAGACACGCAACTGTAAAATAGGCGGGCTGTCATTGCTACAGAAATGCCAAACATGTGGACGCTAAATGTGGTTTAGGCACACTGTGGGGCTCAGAAGGGAGAGGGGCATTTGAATTTGGGAGCGTAGAATTTGCTGGGTTTTTTTTGGGGTGCAATGGACCTCAGTGGAGACTTGCTGTTTTTGTGGACTGAGTTGAAGCTTTTATTGGGAACATTTTACATAATGTTTGGAATTATATTTATCCGGCGCTCTACGCTGACCTCTGGGTTTCCATCTAAATCGCAGAGTGAAGTGATTCAGATGAAACCACTAAGGGATCTACTCACTATAATGAGGCAGCAGAGTTGCAAAAGAAAAAATTCAACAGCAGGTGAAGAATTGGTTATATTTATTTTTTACGCTGTTCCTCATGTGGTACAAGTGATAAGGTGACTATTCTTCGGGTCGGTTGCGATTACAGCGATACCAGATTTATATCTTTTTTTATATTTAGCTGCTGTCACACACTAAAAAGACACTTTTTATCGCAAAAGCAGCGCCATATTTTCAGAGCTATAATGTTTCCATATTTCATCCGACAGAGTCGTGATGGCTTGCTTTTTTGTGAGACGAGTTGACATTTTCGTACCATTCTCAGGTACAAAATATTATAACTTTTTTGATTGCTTTCTAGTCTGATTTTTGGGAGACAGAATGAAAAAAAAAAACAGCAATTGTTTTTTTTTTTTAATGCCATTTTGTGTGTGGTAAAATTGATATGGCAGCTTTATTTTTAGGGTCAGTAAGATAACAGCACCACATTTATATATTTTTTTTATGTTTTGGCGCATTTACACAGTAAAAAATATTTTATAGAAAAAATAATTATTCTTGCATCACTGTATTCTGAGAGCAATAACTTTTTTTTATTTTTCCACTGATGGAGCTGTATTTTTTGTGGGACAAGTTGACGTTTTCAGAGATCCCATTTGTATTTACATTCGTTATTTTATCACTTTTTATTCCACTTTTTGTTCGGCAATATGATGAAAAAGTATGGTTTTTCTTCCCTTTTTTTACAGTGTTGAATGAAGGAGTTAACTAGTAGGACAGTTTTATGGAGCAGGTCGTCACGGCGATACCAAACGTGTTTTTTCATAAAAATAGAAATTTATCAGTACAGTGTACCGGTATATATATTTTTTATTATTCTCAGATTTTTAAAAATATTGTTACAACGTTGTTCCACTTTTTTTTTTAACTTTTTTACTTTGTCCCACTACGGGACTTTCACTTTCATGTGCCTGATCACAGTTATAATCCATTTCAATGCATGAGCATTGCAATGGCTTATATCTGTCAGTGTGGCACTGACACAAGCCTCTGAGCCCGAGCTCTCCGCATGGTCTGAGGGGTTTGCCATAGCCTGGTGACCTTGAAGTCGTCACAACGATATCGGGTCACTGTAGCAATGATCAGGCCCCCCGGGATGACATAGAAGGGGCACTGATCGGAGTGCAGAGGGTGTTCCCTCCCTCTTCCCACCTGCTAAATGCTGCAATCATAGTATTTAGGGGGTTAAAGTGATGGGAGCGGTGCAAGTACCAGTCCTGCACCAAGTGCCAGGTGTCACAATCACCTGACACTCGGCAGCGATTGCGCAGAGGCTGTGAGGGCAAAATTGCCTGGACTTACTCAGTATGTCTAAGGTCGATAAGCACCAGCCGACCAAGACGTACTGAGTAAGTCCAAGTTCAGTAAGTAGTTAAATCAGTTATCCAACATTGAACAACCCCTACTTAATTAAATCAAGGCTTTGTAGAAAATAAAAACAGTGTTCCAGCGATGATGGCGTTGCTGTTCCTGGTGGGAGATGTGACATTATTGTATGACCTGACCACTTCTGCCTTTTCTATTTCATCAGAATGGATGTCTACTTGATGGAATACTAATGAGCTGCAGCCAATAAGCAGCATTAACTGGCTTTAGTGACCACATGCCATAAAAATGTCAGGTTACCCTCTGGAAACAGCAGCACTGACATCACTGCAGCTGTGAGAAGCGAGCACACATCGTTTTTATTTTTCATGGGGCACTGAATTAATCCACTTTAACATATATTATTTTCGGTCATGCTTGAATGACAGTTCAGGACAGAAGCATGACCTTTTAAAGGTCTCCTGACCAATAAGCATTTCCAATAGTGTGATACAAAAGCAGTCTTGCAATCATCATTTTATATAGCACTGTGTACTTACAATTGCTCATTTTGCCTTTCTACCCAGGTAATGCTTCTCTTTTCTCCATGTAGAAACAGGAAGTATCTTTTCTCTGCATTTATCATTCCCCTCTTCCACTCCTGACTCAGCTGTTTCCTCCTCCCTCCTGCCAGGGACTTTTACAGTGACTTATGACTCATACAGGGAAAACTGACCTCCTATTTCTACATAGAGCTTAGAGAATTATTCAGCTTTTAATCATGTGATGTCATAGAAATAACGTAAAATAATTAACTGGGTAAAAAGGCAAAATAAGCAATTCTAAGTACACAGTGCTATATAATATGATGATTGCAATATATTGAGAGGATGAAAACTTTGATGTAAGGGCTTTTTAGCATACCCAGTCACTGCCACTCTAGACCACCAGTGTAGATGATGACCTTCACTGTCCTAGATCAGGCTGCCACATACTGTACATTGATGTTATGTGGCCCTATCTGGCTATGTAATAGCTATATTTATATTTATTTGATGCGGTTCTATATTTCCTGGCAGAAAGGGCACCGGGCCCAGGTCTCTCTCTACCTGTCCTGCTGAGAGAGAACATTGACTGTTACTCTAGCATATCTAGTTTTTTTTTTTTTTAACTAAAAAGCACATTATTTTAATTACTCATTTTTAAATCTAAATGTTTTGATAAATTGCAGTTGCTGGCAACAATGCAGTTGGGAATAGACATTTTTAAAAGCAAACTTTCTTGAGTATGTGACTACTGACTACACTGATAGAAAAACAAGTTGAAGCAAGATGTAATATTTTGCATTCCAACATCACATAATTCAGACCAGAGAACTGGAGAAAGTAAGAACAGAAATACTGTAATGTATGTACTTCTCTTTTAGAAAAAAAAATCTATCATTCACATATATATTTGTAAATGAAGAAGAAAAACAATGATGGCTGCATTGGCTGCTGATTTTTTTTCCCAGATCATGCACAATGTGAGGAATAGTGGACTACAGCCAGTTTGCTGTGAGGTTGGCAGAGATACAGGCTGAATGGCACAAAACTGGCACTGATGTTAAACTGGTCACTTTTAAATAAGGAACAAATATGCATGGCAATTGGAGACAGGCAAAACAGCTTTAGGAGACCATATTTATTTCCAAAGCAGAGACAAAAACTTGGCACACACTCTCTCCTGCTCATCTTTTACTAGATATTGTACTAGTTGGTTCTTGTCAAGAGAAACTCTTGAATAGGGCATATATATTAATTAAACATACACAGAAAAAGTATCTTATATTCTTAAAAAAAACACGCCAAAATCATTCAGGTTCAAGTGAAACAATTTTACATATCCAGTTTCCTATGCCAGTTGTTCCACAATAGGGAAAACGATGGATCTGCTTCTTTTTTTCCTGAGAGAGTCCCACATCAGTTCACAGGCAGTTTAGCTTTTGTAGAGCCCATGGACAAGGTCTAATACAATTTCTAGGGGAGTATGCAAACTTTTTGGGGCATGTACAAACATAATTTATGGATTGCCAAAATCCTCACCAAATTGTATGGATTTCCTTTGAAAATGGTGCTGATAGAATGCAAATTCTACCCTCTGCATTGAATAGTATGAAATCGGCAACATAGATCAACATGGGTTACAAATAAGCTTGCGCTGTGGACTGTAGAAGAGATTTAAAAAAAACCCATATCTTGCTACTAAACTGCAGCAGATGCTGTCCTGAAAATACAGGAAAACAATCCTCTGTGTATATGCCCCTATGCACACAACCTTTCTAATTCTGAAAAGCCGCTTTAAGAGTATGTAAAAGAAGTTGGGTACTAGAGATGGGCGGACCCCAGGATGCTCAGGTCAGGCGGGTTCAGCCAAACAGTTAAAAAAAAAAGTTTGGGTACCAAAACAGTACCCAGACCTGAACCTGGACTCCATTCACTTGAATGAGGGGCCAAAATATCCAGTGTTTGCCACGCTGTCATGTGCATGACAGCGTGGCAAACACTGCTTTTGATCGGCGGTAAAATCATTAAAATCAGACAGCCGCAGCTCTCACACTGTCAAATGACAGCACGACCCTACAGCTGTGACCGGAGGTAAAGTTTACCTCCGGTCACTGGTGTCAGCTGATGTGACTACTGCTCCTGTGTTCGGTGTCCGAAGAGTAGGTGTTCGGTACGGACGCCGAACTTTATTGTTAGGGTTCGCCCATCTCTATAGGGTACGAAATGGTTTTAAAACATCAAATAGGATTTATGTAACCATTATCCTTTTATATTTAAAGGGGTTTTCCGTGACTTTTATATTGAATCTTTGGGAAAGGTCATCAATATCTGATTGGTGGTAGCACGACAAATCCGCCAATCAGCTGTTCCCGATACCGGTCGGATGTGTTGAGTTGCTGAGCTGCACTGCACACCTCCATTAATGGAATAGTGGCCACGTTTGGGTGTTACATATCTGCCCCTTATTCAAATCAATAGGTGACCCGACTGTGGCCACTATTTAATTGACGGAGCTGTGCTGTACAGCTCCGAAACTCATCACATCCGGTCACCACTGCCAAGAACAGCAGTTTGGTGGAGGGTGTCGAACTTCCACAGATGAGATACTGATTATCTACCTCAAGGATAGGTCACTAATATAAAAGTTTTGGGCAAGCTTTTTAATTCATTGTGAAGAAACAAACCAGTAAACATAAAAGGGAATACACCAGTAGTTTTATGCTACAGGGTCATGGGACCTGCGGATTGATGAGTGGGAGATGTATCAGGAAGCACACTCTGCATGATATACATCACTTCCCTTCTGCTGATTGGCAAAGGGGATCACCTGACTAACTGCATTACATGGTGCAGGTAATGTCTTTTTCCGCATCAGGAATTAAAGTTCCTATAAATTAAGATGTTTATACAAGAAGTCTAATGTAAAAACCTTAAAAATACACAAAACTTTGCACAACGCAAGGGTTGTGCCAAATGTTTCTGACTTTTTTTCGACTGCCCTGAGTTGGGGAACAATGATGGTGTGGCATAGCATACCATAAAGTTCATGATCAGTAGTGACATATCTTATTCCAGAAATATTACACCACTGAGGAGTACGCTGTATGCCAGTGCTAAAATGTGCCGAATTCATTAAGTAGCATGCGCCTCTTAATGATTCAGGTGCATCTTACTCCATAATGCCCCTTCTTTGAGACTGGCATGTACAACGCCAGACTTAAAGAAGTTGTCTATTACATAGACAATTTCTTGTCATACTCCTTCCTTGGCCCCATAAAATAATAAAGGTTATACTCACCTCCCATGCCGACGCTGTTCCGGCGGTGTCAGCACTCGTGGTCCTGGGTCTTTTGTGCAGTTGTTTTCACACGTGATGCTGGTGCCCAGTCAGCACTGGCATCACTGTCCCTGCCTCCTGTCATATTGAGCATGAAGAGGAAGTCAGAGACCGAAGGTAGGGACAGTGGCACAAGTGCTGATTGGGTGCTGGTGTCATGTGTGAAAACAACCACAAGTGCTGACATGGTGCCGAAACGGGAGGTGAGTATAAGCTTTTTTATTTTATGCGTGCCAAACATTTTGATCAAGAAGGAGTTGTCCTAATAGTGGACAAACTCTTTTATGAATCGTGGCCTCAGTGTCTATTTATTTGCTGCTATTGCATCCACTAACATAACATTATGTGGGCATTACAAGGCAGCCATATTATATAAAGGACACAAAGTCTCTTAGAACATTATTTCAAACAGTATATAATATAAAAGTTCTCAATGGCAAAACACTCTGCTACCATTAATTCAGTGTTAAACATGCACAGTGCATTCTAAACTAAAATAATCAGTAACAAATTTATTAAAACACATTTAAGAAATATTACCTCAATATAAGGAATGATTTTGCATGAGAAATCCTCCAGCAGCCACTTTTTTGTTAGTTCGTGAAATATTACCAATGGGAGGCAGAAGAAAATTATCAAAAAATCCCAAAAGGCCAAATTCGCCAAAAGTGAGTTGGATATGCTTCTCATATAATAGTTATGGCAAACTATGCACATTACAGCCATATTACCCATAATCCCAATAACAAATATAATGATGGATAAGCACATGACTGCATATGCCCCATACGAATCTTCTGTTAAAGGGTAAAATGGATTCTTAATGTGCAGCTTTTTATTTGTTGCGTTTTTTGGTACTAAAGCTTGATTAGCTTCCATATTATCGGAGAACATTTTCAAATCATTGGTAGCATAGGGTACCGATACATTTAAGGACATTGCATGTGGTTCTGTCTCTTTCCCAACATTGGAACTCTGCAAAGTTTCATTCAAATCCAGTAAGAGTTTTTTTTCACTGTTGGTTTTATTTGAGCTGTCATTTCCTTTCTTCCACTGACGTTCATATGCTTCCCTTTTATGTCGTGCGCTGATATATACCATGGCAATGTGATCCTTAGGATGCTGCTCAGGTGTTTCAGCCTCATACCTGGTTTCCATGGCTGTGATGCTCAGTTTTCTATGCTCCTCGTGAAAGGTTTCAGATTGCATATTTGTTGCAGGTGTTCGCTGTCCTTGTTTGCCATTTTGCTGATGCGAATTCTGTTCAATCAATGCAGAATCTATAGGCTTGCTTAAGCTTGGGTGTAAAAATTTGCAAATAATGCTTCTTAAACCACCGTCTGGTGTAGACTTCTCGTCAACAGTTTGACCCTTTGTCCTTTTAAAATTAACTTTGTCCAGAAAAGGAGATGGATCATGGCACCAGGTTGTGCCATCTTCATATTTCACCTTGTTTAGATCATCTTGCAATTCATGATTACTCACTATTGATGCTCCAAAAAATAAAAAAGATATAGTATAAATTGGTAACTGCATGTTTAAAAGAAAACATTCAGTTAAAAAGCAAGAAGGAAATCGCTGGTTCTGTGCATGTCACTTGATTCCACAGTGCCAGACAAAGCAGTGAGAGCAGACAGAGAAATACCAGGGTGTAAATAAATTACGCACTCCTTGGAGTAAAGTTTCACCTCTGAAACATTGTAAATGACACCGCAATTCAATGAGTGGAAGTCATTCCAGCATCAGTGCACAAGCTGTCAGGAGAAAAAGTTCAGGTTGCCAATGCTGTACAATCATAGAAATACCAGGGCTCCACCCTTTTTGTGCCACTGTCTTTGTAAGAACTGTTCGCTTTTCCCTGGCTGCTCATTTAAATGTTCTTTCAGTGCTTCATTGCGAAGACATCAAGGGATAGCTCTTCCTGCTCGTAATAATCACAAATGAAAATAATCCCTTCTAGGCTCAGAGTAAACAGGTTGCAGAGATGTCATCAGATCAGATTAAAGGCTAGACAGAAAAAAGACAACAGGCTTCCATGGTCGGGGACAATATTCTTGAATGTTTCCTTGTCTGACTTCTAGAAAGCATAGGTTGAGGAGAAGGTGAAGAAGCCCTGTTGACCCTCAAGATGCAGAAGAAGAACCTCTGTTTCTGAAGGCTTCTCCCTGGTTGTACTGCTGCTGTCAGTGAAAAGAGCCCCGCCTGTAGGGTTTACAAGCCTATTCTCTGCGCCTGTGTATGGCTGTAAAGGAGACAGCCTCTCTCCTCCCTTCTCTACACTATCTCTCCATCTAATGTCACTCTGAGCAATTATCACACCTTGCTGGGTGCCCTCACATGTATCTGCTTGCATCTCCCACAAGAAAGGTGGCTACTTAAGACCCAGACTGGCATTTTAAAGGCAGTATTTATATGCCCTACCGGAATTTTTCAAACAAAGAGAACATAATCCTTTACCTCAGTACATTGTAGAAGCACTTGCGGCAGCAGTGCCATTCTCTGTCTGGGCAAAGCATAGCCAGTTCTCTCAGTACTGAAGCTTACACAAAGGCTGTGCAGGAGGGGGAGTGGGGGAATGAACAGAAGATGTTAATGCTGCAAGTAAGGTCTAGAAGCAGCTGGCTGAATTCCTTCCCAGTAATACAGAATCCTGCATTGAAATCCAAAATGGTGATAACTTTAACTAAATTAACTATAGGATTACAATGATATTAGTTCTATATTTGTACGTAAAGTTTGACAGCCGGATATCATATAGTACTATCATATTTATTTGTGATAAAAGAGCAAAATTGTAATGAAAAATAAATTACTTTTAAAAAATATAGCTCCTGGACAAGATTATTAAGTACAGGGTGGAAACAAAACAGCAATTACTAAAGGAGGAGTTAAAATCAAAACTTTACAAAGCCTGCAGGAAAACACATTCAATTCTTTTTCAGGTCTATAGAGGAAAAGAAAGTATGAACTGTGTGAACTGTTAAACTGTAAAGCGCTGCAGAATAAGTTGGTGCTATATAAACAAAGATTATTATTATTATTAAGTACACTATGCACGTCATGTTCACAATAAATGGCAAAACTGATTTGGGAAAAAACAGAAAAAAACACTAAAGTGAACCTAAAGTGGACCTTTCACTGGATTTTTTTTAAAGTATCTCTACCTATTGCCGATATTCCACTAATTTTGCTTTTTCTTTTTTTGTGCCCCTACGTTCTAGAGTCATGTTTCTTGGTAATAAAGGTGTGGTATACGACAAAGTAGCCATCTCCATGTCCATGGGGTACCAGATTTACAGTATGTGCAATTCAAATACTGTGATTTCTGTGTAAACTGTATGTTGTAACATATTGTGAGACTTGCTGGCAGGCAGTATTCAAAAAGGTTAGCCTACCTTCTCAGGGTCTTGTTTACAAACTCAGCTCTGCTTGGTATGCAGAAATTTCTGGAAAGAGTTGAAACAAGCTCCCCTGACAGTCAGCCAATGACTGCAGCTGAAAGAGTCACAGGAAAAGTTAGTAGAGGAAAGCAGATTGCAACAGGAAGATGTTGTTCTCCCCCGGACTGTTGGGTCTAAAAGGGACCAATTAGTGATGGGCACTCCGGATCTTTTTGGTGATTCGGCTCACTTGGCTCCCACTCACCAAAAAGAGCCGTCTCTTAAGGTTATATCAATATAACTGAAACTCCGCCCACCAGTGGCCGAAACCACGCCCATGTTCAGCCAGCCAATTAAATAGATGAATGGGCAGGGTTTGTTTCAGGTGGGCAGAGTTACATCTGCCGAACTTGGGGAATTATACGCCCAGTGAGAACCATTAAGAGAATTTAGTGGCTCTCACTGGGGTGCCGGCTCCCATCATTCACAGCAGGGAGCCGGCTCTTTGTCTTGGATCGTTCATGAACGACCCATCACTAGGACAAATGAAAAAGGAGGGGAGCTGATATCCTTCAGATTGGAAGGATTCCTATTGTACCTTAAGAGGGAAAAAAAATCCTCATAGGAGGAACACAGCTTAGCTCTAAGAGTCCTAAGGAATATTGTATTGAGAGAGGATTGCCAGAAAGATAGCCTGAGAATGAGTGAGTTGAATTGGTAAGACAATTATCCCACAGATCTGCCTTTCTGCATGTATGGATCAACCTTCAACTGTGAGTGTAAATTTGACCACCAATTACTTACTGTTTGTATATACCCCAAACAGTATTTACCCCATTATCATTAATACAGAGACTGTGTTTTCAAGTTAACACTGCTTCTTCATGATTAGCTGCACATGCAACCACCACCACCATCATACTCTACTTAAAGAGGCAGCTATTATGTAAATCATCATTCGCCACGTTACCCACACTGATGTGCACACATTTGGGATTTGTTATCAACCCAGTGTTCAGAGGCCCATTCCCCACTGTCCAATATGCACCTGGCGTTGTGACAAGCTATTTTCCACTATTAATTTTTTTTTTTATTGGGGGACTTTGTGCTTGTGTGCAATTGGAGAGAGTGAAGATTATAAACCACCAGGAGCACAAACCCTCTTCTGACGTACACTACATGAGGTTAATGCAAATTTCCCCTTCAACCAACTGGACATTTACCAAAAAACTTCTCTTTGGATGTTTGCTCTGTCTCCTTTGAGACAGAAGTTCTGTGGTATATGCCCAATTAGATGAAGGGAAAATTTTAATTTTTATTACTGGGGAACATAAAACTGGAACCCAGGGGTGCAGAAGAAAAATAAAAACTATTTCAGAATTAGTGAATTGGTTAGTATTTTACATCAGTATTTATAAAACAAAACCAGGTGAGGAACAAGCAAACAAAAAGTATAATAGAAACGCAAGCACCACTTCTGCAGTTTTTACCGACTCCTGGTTTTGACAAAAGGCACTGTCACACTTAGCGATCGCACTAGCGATCACGACAAAGACACAACCTGGTGAGATCGCTACTGCGATCGCTATGTGGTCGCTAGTTATCTTCCAAACACAAAGATCTCATCAGAGATCAGCGATCTGTATAACAACCTCTGCGGTCGTTGGGAAAACCTAGTCCCACCTGCGACGCTGGTGAAGTCGTTCATAAAGGGTGCCACACTCAGCGATTCAGGCTCTCCAGCGGGACACCAACGACCAAAAAACAGCTCAGAACGTTAATGAACGATCAACGACATCTCAGCAGAGGCCACATCGCTGCTACATGCCACACACAGCTGCGTCGCTAACGAGATCGCTACTGCGTCATTAAATCGGTGACTCTTTAGCGATCTAGTTAGCGATCTCGCTTATTGTGACAGTACCTTTATAAAAACTGATGGAAAATACTGACTAAATGCTGATTGTGTGACCACAGCCTAAAACTACAAGCCTGGCAGTTCCACTGTTAGAAATATAATTTGCAAACATAGTACTTGAAAGTTAAATATAATTTTAAATATATAGTGTATTGTATACTAGGTGTCAAACAGTATTATGTATTTGTGTGTAAAAGCATTACACTACACATACCAATGGAACAACTGAGAGGCACAAATAACACCATATTCTGCATAATACAATGGCGTCTTCAGATAGGTACATATTATACATAGAAGGATATCTGTGAAAATGTACTCATAAACTAAGCAAATTCACCGGGACAGATGATTAGAAATGGGCAGACCCCTGGATGTTCGGGTGTAAGGGGTTGGGGGTTTTGACCCCTTTTAAATTCTCCTGTCATGTATATGTATTTATGTTATACATTATTATGTGTTTTAACTTAATGCCTCTGCTGCTGGCACAAAGTGTACATATGTTCAGTCTACCTTAATATGTAAGCATAGGGAAAGTGAAGTGGGTATTAGGAGCCACTGGATGGGGGCACTGAGCTCACTAGTACAACACTTCATGCACATAGTTAATGTAGGAGGGGTCACATAGATAATCGGATCAGGTCCCTGTTTGTAGTCAGTGGGGCAAGTACGTCCTGTGTGCTCGGGTGGCCTCTGGCTCAGGCAAGCTAGATACAATGTTAGGCAAGAAGACAGTGCCCAGGCATCTAGATACTGGGGGAAGAAGCATCATCTCCCCAAGCAGCAACACACACCACAAGTGTAAACAGGTAGCTGGAGCTACAAATATAGTAAGAGGAGCTAACAGGAACGTATCTTAAGAGAAGTGTCACAGCAGGATCAAGCGGGCGGATGTTCAGCATGTGGCAGTACTTAAGCGTTCAGTAGCCTTTCTAGCTGGGGCGAAACAGTGGAAGGAACTCCCGAAAGAAGCCAGTCTGCACAGGGAACATACCGGTGATGCGTACAGAGCGGTACGACCTGTTGTAGAACCGTGTGACAGGTCAAGCAGGGAAAGAAAGGAAGAGTTGATATGTGATTTGAAGGCTGCTATTAACGCTGTGCTGGATTTGGATGTTCTGAAAAGTTTGGATATTAAAAGTGTTACATTTCAAGTTTTACAGTGACTGTGTGTCTACTCATTCACTTAAGGAGCCTTACAGTCCCCGATATGAAGAGGCAAGTATGCTCCACAGAATATGGAGTGTTTCTGTGAAGGGAGGCCAGGGTTCAGGTGCTGCAGTATCCTCGGTCATGACTACAGCCCTAGCCGATCTTTACACGGGTCCGGCCAGTTAAAAAAAAGTTTGAGTTTTGGTACCAGAACAGTACCTAAATTCGGGCCCCATTCACTTGAATGGGAGGCCCGAACATCCAGAGTCTGTTATGTACATGACAGACCGGCAAACACTGCCTTTGATCAGTAGTAAAATCATTACCGACAGTCAGATAGACATGATTTCCACGCTGCTAAATGATAGCGTGAGAATGCAGCTGTGATCGGAGGTAAACATTTACCTCCGGTCACTGGCGTCGGCTGATGGGACTACTCTAATATCAGCAACAGCTGGCGGCAGCTGATGGGAATATTCATCATCCAACGCCTGCGCTGTAAATAAATAATAAGAGAAACAAAATGGGTTCCCCTGTATTTTTGATAACCAGCCAGGTAAAACTCACAGCTGGGGGCTGCAACCCTCAGATATCAGCTTTAACAAGGTTGGTTATCAAGAATAGAGGGATCCCCACACCAGTTTTTACAATTATATAATTAATTTAAAAAAATGGCTTATGGTCTCCCCCCCATTTTTGACAACCAGCCAAGCTAAAGCAGACAACTGGGGGCTGATATTATCAGGCTGGTAAGGGGCCATGGATATTGCCCCCTCCAAGCCTAAAAATAGCAGCCCACAGCTCCCCAGAAAAGGTTCATCTATTAGATGCGCCAACTCTCGAGAGTTCGGAAGTGGTAATTCCAGCTACAGTAGCGTAATGTCTCCCACCACTACCTCTTACATACAGATGATAGTGTTAAACTGTGAATGAACACAAAATCAGTTAATTTTACCTTCTTTGATGAATTTCTTAGTACATTATTATAACAGAATAGAATTTATTTGAATTAGCCCTGAAAAAAGCGAGAAGTTTAATGTAGCAGCATAAAGGACTGTTATTTCATCAACCCTGCTGGGGAATACAGTGGAGCACTTTGCATCTACTCAGCCTGATATGGAGGAGACCAGGATCATTTGAACTCACTGTACAAAGTCTCCCGTTCCGGCTGTGAAATCCTGTATGCAGTGTGAGAACTCCCTATGTGCTGACCACTTGACAGCCCACAACAAGGCACTGGATCGTATATTACTAATAGAACTCTCGAGTGCTTTGTTTATATCGTTCTCTGAGTGCTTCTTGTCCAGTGTGCCTGATGTCATCCATCTCTTGACACTGGATATACTATTCGCCTCCTGATGAACTTACACCATGGAAGGGAAACGCGTTGAGGCAATTTTCGGGTTTTCAGACCCAGATAAGACTTTACTTTATTATATGGTGCTTTAATGGGTATTGTGTGTTTTCTCCTTGGGATACCTTTATGTGGGCAAACAACATCTAAAGGGTACTATCAGTGCTTTGATTCTTAACAACAAGCAATCGGTCCTTTTTCGCTATTTTTAAAAA
>VIAB01001753.1:108728-120458 GCA_009801035.1 Oophaga pumilio | reverse complement strand
AGCCTTCATTGGGGGACACAGGAACATGGGTGTATGTTGCTGCCACTAGGAGTCTGACACTATGCACAAAAAAAGGTTAGCTCCTCCTCTGCAGTATACACCCCACTGACTGGCACTAGGTTAATCAGTAAGTGAGAAAGCAGTAGGAGAAGCAACAAGATAAAGAGAAAACAACAGTAGCAAAAGAACACAGAAAAAAGAGCTTATAAATTTGGGAGGCTCAGAGAAACAGATTTTACGGTAAGCAACCAAAAATCCTGTTTTCTCTATCGCTTCATTGGGGGACTCAAGAACCATGGGACATCCCAAAGTAGTCCCTGGGGAGGGAATAGCAGAAACTTCATTCAAGTCGGAGAACTCACCACTGCCGCCTGCAAGATCCTTCTGCCTAGGATGGCGTCCGCCGAGGCGTAGGTATGGACCTTATAAAATTTGGCAAACGTGTGAATGGAAGACCAAGTTGCCGCTTTGCAAAGTTGTAGGGCGGATGTTCTATGGTGTACCGCCCATGAGGCGCCCACTGCCCGGGTAGAGTGAGCCTTAATCCCAGGGGGAGGCAGTCTGTTCTTGACCCGGTAAGCATCCAAAATTGCAGTTCTGATCCAGCGAGCAATTGTAGCCTTGGAAGCCAACAGGCCTCTTCGCGCACCGTCTGGAATGACCAAGAGAGTACTTCTTCCTAAAGGGGGTGGTCCTAACCAGATAGATCCTCACCGCCATGACCAGTGAACGCTCCAGAGAATGAGTCGGAGCAGGACAAACGGAAGGGAGGACAATATCCTCATTTAGGTGAAAGGTGGACACCACCTTGGGAAGGAAGGAAGGTGGAGGATGCAAAACCACCTTATCCTGTTGAAGAACCAAGAAAGGAGGGCGACAAGAAACAGCCGGCAACTCCGAGACACGCCTAATGGAGGTAATGGCCACAAGAAACGCCACATTCCAGGACAGAAAAGACAGGGAAACCTCTTGGAGATTCAAAGGGAGAACTCCTCAGGGCCTCCAGAACTAGATTGAGGTCCCAGGGGTCCGGTACGGTGGAGTCGCATGCGCTACCCCTTGAAGAAAGGTTCTGACCTGAGAGTGGGAGGTTATATTCTTCTGGAAAATAATGGAAAGTACTGTCACCTGACTCTTTAGCGAACTAAGGGCAAGACCAGCGTAAATTCCCACCTGGAGAAACACCAAAATGGAAGGGAGAGAAAAAGACATAGGCGGGATGTGATTAGACTCACACCAGATGAAATAGGCTTTCCAAGTCCGATAATAGACCCTGGAAGACGATGGCTTCCTATCCTGGATTAAGGTGTGAATCACCTGATCAGAAAATCTGGATGCTCTCAGAACAGCGGTTTCAACAGCCATGCCGTTAAATTGAGCGACCGAGAATTCTTGTGGTAGATCGGTACTTGGGACAGAAGATCCAGCCTGTCTAGGAGCCTCCAGGGGGCGTCCGCAAGAAGATTGACGATCTCTGCAAACCATGGACCTTCTCGGCCAATCCGGTGCAATAAGAATAACCGGCACCCGCCTTGATCTTCAACAGTCTGGGAAGAAGGGGAAGCCGTGGAAACAGATAGAGAAGCACAAACTGTGACCAGGGAATGGCCAGAGCATTGGCTTCCACTGCAAGAGGATCATGGGACCTGGAGACAAACCGTGGAATCTTCCTGTTCAGCCGGGGCACCATGTGTTCCACATCCAGAGTTCCCCATCGAAGGCAGATCTGATGGAAAACCTCCTGGGTGCAGGGACCACTCTCCTGCCGTAAGACCCTCGCGACTGAGAAAATCGGCGGCCCAGTTGTCCACGCTGGGGGTTATGCACGGTGGATATCGCCGGAACCATCGCCTCTGCCCAGAGGAGAATCTTGGATACCTCGGCCATCGCCAAGGGACTCCGAGTCCCTCCCTGGTGGTTGACATATGCCACCGCCGTGGCACTGTCCGACTGAACTTGGATTGGCAGACCCCTGAGAAGCCTTTCCCAGTGATGGAGGGACAGAAGAATGGCCCTTATTTTGAGGATGTTGATTGGCAGAGAGGATTCCTCAGCCAACCAACGTCCCTGGACAATCAGGTGGCTAAATACCGCACCCCAGCCGAGAAGGCTGGCGTTCGTCGTCACCACCTGCCAGTGAATGGTAAGGAAGGACCGGCCCTGGAAGATGAGAGGGGATGACAGTCATCAATTGAGAGACCGTCTGACTCGGGAAGAGAGCCGAATCGGACGATCCAGAGAGAGAACAGACCTGTCCCACTGCGAAAGGATGGCCTGCTGAAGGGGTCTTGAATGGAATTGAGCAAAGGGGATCGCTTCCGACACTGCCACCATCCTTCCCAGGACCTTCATGGCTGAGCGGAAGGAAGAAGCCGAGGGTCTTGTAGAGAGCGGACTCTGGAGGATTGCTCTCTTCTCTTTCGAAAGAAAAATCCTTGTCTGGCGGGTGCTGAAAAGCATGCCTAGAAAAATGAGGTGCTAAGTTGGAATAAGGCAGGACTTTGCCCTGTTGACTAGGCATGTCGAGAACAATGGCCAGGCTTTCCGGAGCCTGAGGAAAGGACCAGATTTCTCATGCAGGGAAGTACATGGTGTCCGCCTCCCTGGATGCCGCGTCCTGCGCAGCTCAGGCATCCAGCAATATTGTGGCCATCCGACGGACTATTAGGCTTAAGGTCTGGCAGGCTGACTTATCAAAAAAGTCCCTTACCAGCCTGCCTTTCCAGGGTTCTAATCTCTTTGGCTCCAGGCTGGATCAAATTATTAAGGAAGCCACCGGGAGCACGATTACCCTTCTTCCCCAGTGCAAACCTCGTCGGCCTCCTCAGAAGCGGTGGTTTCGGTCCTTTCGCCGCTTTGCGGCGACAGAGGATTTTTCCCACCAGCAGAGGCCGCAGGCTCGCCAGGATAGGAAAAAGGCTTCCTTTAAACCCACCCCTTCCTGGCATTCCTGTAACACCCAAGGTAGATCCACCAGGCCCAGACCTGGCAGATCGTCCTCGGCATGACTCATCTCAAGACCCCAGCATATCTCCCAAGCTGGGCGGTTGTCTCCTTTTTTTCAGGGACGTTTGGCTTGCCTCGGTGGAAGATGCATGGGTCAGAGAGGTTGTATCCTCAGGATACAAAATAGATTTCGTTTCGCGGCCTCGAGATCGATTCTTCGAATCCTGTCCTCCAAGAGACGCTTCTCTGGTTCCAGGTTTCTTTGCATCTGTTACCTCCCTTCTCAGTTTGAGGGTCATCGTTCCCGTCCCAGACTGGGAACGTTTCACAGGTCAAGCTCCAGCAAGAATGCCCTGACGAAGTGTTTGGCCCATTTAGGTATGGACTTTGACACCCAGGTACAGGCAAAAGCCGGGCATAATGTCGAAGAGGCCGCTTCAAAGGCTGACTTTGCGAACGATTCTATGATCCTGCCATTGGAATCCTTTAGGGATGCTCCATTAGTAAGCGGGAGGACCGCGTTGGTGGACAGTCTGGAAACTGGTGGGTCCATGGTCTGAGAGGCTGCCTAGTTAGCGGTGAGCTCAGGAAAGGGAAATAGTATGCCGAGGTGCGTCCCTCTTTGAAAGCATCTGGTTGGGTTCTCCCTTTCCCTGGCAAGTACCTCCTCAAATTCTGTGTGGAGCAAAGACCTTGGAAGGTGGTTTCTACCGTCTAAACGAAACCACCTGATCTGTGGGTTCTGTAGAGGCATCCTTAATGCTAAAGGTCTGGTTGACCGCCACAATGAGGCTCTGGACCATATCTCTCATGTTAGAGGCTTGGTCCGAATCCTGGTCCGAGTCATCCTCGCCTGACTTGGGAGAGGATCAGGAAGAAGCAGACCGCCGGGAGAGACCAGGGGCGAGATGGAGAGGGAAGAGGACCTAGAATGACGCGCCTGCCTCGATCTCTTGCGGCCCACTAGCAACAGCGGGAGCCGGAAGGGGCAACCTGTCAAGCACGGACACCAGGATCTGCGACACCTTGATGAGGTCCGCCACGGACTGTGACAGAGAGGAAGCCCACACTGGGATAGGGGTCTCGCTCTCACCTGGGGCAGAAGGGGGCTCCTGGGTGGTGGGCACAGGGGGGTTGCTGCAGTCCTGACAGAGGGGAGAGGACTGACCTGAAGGAAGCTTGCATTTACACGAGGAACATACAAAGTGTCTGACAAGAGCAGAGGAAGAAGTGGATGAGGCAGGAGGATGGGAACGCTCTCTTTTGGGATTAGGCATGATGAGCCGACCCACTAACTGATGCCAGAAGGTTAGGGGACTGGAAGAAATGCAGAGAACTTCAGTCTGCAGAGCAGAGCTACTCACAGTAAGTGCAGTTGTCCTGTAGTCTGCTGCCAGGCTGTAGGGCTACTGTGTGCTGTGAAGATGTAGGTCCCGTACTCGTAGTCTCTTCGTGGGAGTACAATTCTGACCGTTCACACTGTATCCCTCCAGAGGTAGGAAGAATCATCTGAAAAGGAACGATGCACACTGAGGTAGATATGGGTCTAAAGAAAGACCTGTGTCCACCTCCTACTGACACTAAGCTAAAACTGAATAACCTAGTGCCAGTTGGTTGGGTGTGTTCCAGTCAGTGGGGTGTATACTGCATAGGAGGACCTAACTTTTTTTGTGCAGTGGCAGCTTCCTAGTGGCAGCAGCATACACCCATGGTTCCTGTGTTCCCCAACGAAGCGATAGAGAAACAATGATTTATTATCATACCACCCAACAAAAAGTGAAATAAAACGCGATCAAAAAGACGGATGTAAATAAAAATGGAACCGCTGAAAACGTCATCTTATCCCGCAAAAAACAGGTTGCCATACAGCTCCATCAGCAGAAAAATAAAGTTATAGCTCTCAGAATAAAGCGATGCAAAAATAATTATTTTTCTATGAAAGTTTTTATTGTGTAAAAGCGGCAAAACATAAAAAAACTATATAAATGAGGTATCGTTGTAGTCGAACTGACCCAAAGTCTTACCAATTTTATCACAGGCGGAACGGGATAAAAAAAATTAAAAAACTAAAAAGCAATTCCTGAATTGCTGTAGTTTTTTCATTATGTCTCCCAAAAATCAGAATAGAAAGCGATCAAATTTTTTTATTATTTTTTATTATTATAGCGCCATTTATTCCATGGCGCTTTACATGTGAGGTGGGGTATACATAATAAATACAAGTACAGTAACCTTAGACAATACAAGTTACGACTGGTACAGTAGGAGGACCCTGCCCGCGAGGGCTCACAATCTACAAAGGATGGGTGAGGTTACAGTAGGTGAGGGTAGAGCTGGTCGTGCAGCGGTTTAGTGGATCGGTAGTTACTGCAGGTTGTAGGCTTGTTGGAAGAGGTAGGTCTTCAGGTTCTTTTTGAAGGTTTCCATGGTAGGCGAGAGTCTGATATGTTGTGGTAGAGAGTTCCAGAGAAGGGGGGATGCGAGGCAGAAATCTTGTATGCGATTGTGGGAAGAGGAGATAAGAGGAGAGGAGATCCTGTGAGGATCAGAGGTTGCGTGCAGGTAGGTACCGGGAGACGAGGTAACAGATGTATGGAGGACACAGGTTGTGGATGGCTTTGTATGTCATAATTAGGGTTTTGAACTGGAGTCTTTGTGTAATGGGGAGCCAGTGCAGGGATTGACAGAGGGGAGAGGCCGGGTAATAGCGGGGGGACAGGTGGATTAGTCGGGCAGCAGAGTTTATAATAGATTGGATGGGTGCGAGAGTGTTAGAGGGGATGCCACAGAGCAGGAGGTTGCAGTAGTCGAGGCGGGAGATGATGAGGGCATGGACTAGGGTTTTCGCAGATTCTTGGTTGAGGAATGTACGGATCCATGAGATATTTTTGAGTTGAAGTTGGCAGGAGGTGGAGAGGGCTTGGATATGTGGTTTAAAAGAGAGATGAGTGTCAAGGATAACCCCGAGGCAGCGAGCTTGTGGGACTGGAGAGAGTGGGCAGTCGTTTACATTAATTGATAGGTCCATTGGAGAGGTTGTGTGAGATGGGGGAAAGATGATGAATTCTTTTTTGTCCATATTAAGTTTTAGGAATCTAGCGGAGAAAAAGGATGAAATAGCGGACAGACATTGAGGGATTCTGTTTAGTAGGGAGGTGAAATTTGGTCCAGAGATGTAGATCTGTGTCATCAGCATAGAAGTGATATTCAAAGCCGTGAGAGTCTATGAGCTGTCTGAGGCCGAAGGTGTAGATGGAGAAGAGCAGGGGCCCTAGGACTGAAACTTGCGGGACTCCGACAGATAGAGGGTGCGGTGAGGAGGTGGTGTGTGAGTGGGAGACGCTGAATGTCCGGTCTGTTAGGTATGACGCGATCCAAGATAGGGCCAAGCCTGTGATACCAAGAGATGAGAGGGTCTGTAGTAATAGGGAATGGTCCACTGTGTCAAAGGCAGCGGACAGGTCCAGGAGGAGGAGGAGGACAGAGTAGTTTCGCTTGGCCTTGGCAGATAATAGGTCATTGGTGACCTTAGGGCAGTTTCAGTGGAGTGGTGTGCCTGAAAATGGTACCAATAAAAATGTCGGCTCGTTCCGCAAAAAACAAGCCCTCACATGACTCTGTTGGCCAAAATATGAAAAAATTATAGCTCTCAAAATATGGTGATGCAAAAACTAGTTTTCACAATAAAAAGCGTCTTTTAGTGTGTGACAACAGCCAAACATAAAAACCCGATATAGATCTGGTATCGCTGTAATCGCAACGACCCAAAGAATAAAGTTCCTAATCACTTATACCATACAAGGAATGGAGTAAAAAATAAATAAAACCAATTATTCACATGCTGTTGATTTTTTCATTCTGCCTCCCAAAGATCGCAGCAAGGCTCGGCAAACATTTATCCTGTGCTCTGTGCTTACACCTGGGATTCCGTGTAAATCTTTGAAATACCTGATTCAGACAGAACCCCAGGCAGAAGATTCCCTATAATGAGGCAGATGGAGGCACTGTGGACGTCGTCTGACCTGTGATCCGGCCATGTTCGTCTTTTTAGGATTGCATACAAGTGCTGTCGGCCACAGTTTTCTGCGCTTCTGAAAAGGACAACACTGAACAGACGGAGTCCAGAGTCCTGAGTAAATCTGCTGCCTCATTATAGTGAACGGATCCCCCGGGGTTTCATGTGAACCACGTCACTCAGAGATTTAGATGGAAACCACAAAGTAAGTGGCCAGCGTAGAGAGCCAGATAAATATGATCCCAAACGTTATGTAAAATGTTCCCAATAAAAGCTTCAACTCAATCTGCAAAAAAAGCAATTCCCCACTCAGGTCTGTCATCTGTTAACAGAAATATAGGGGCTTCCACATTACTGGTAGCACAGAGGCCTTGGAAAAGTTAAATGTCTCCTCACCCGCCAAAAGAAATTCAGCAAATTCTGTGCTCCCAAATTCCAAATCCCCCCCTATCTTCTGAGCCCCAGTGTTCCTAAACCACATTTAGCGCTCACATGTTTGGCATTTCTGTAGTGATGAGAGGCCGCCTAATTTACAAGTGCATGTCACCAGAAGCACGGGCTGGGCATAATGTACTGGTCACTACAATGGTCAATACAATGGCAGTTTGCAATTTTCACTCAGCATCATCCACTGCTGCCTATTTATGGAAAACATCATCACTACATCTGTAGATAAATTCCCAAAGGGTTATGATTTCCAAAATGTGGTCACTTGAGGGGGATTCTGCTTTTCTAGCACTTAGGGGCTCTTTATATGGAATCCACAAACTAGTCTAGGAACATCTGTGCTCCAGGAGGCAAATAGCACTCTCCATATGGCAAAGTAGTACTGTACATCCACATATGGGTATTTGTACATTCAGCAGAAATTGTGGGACAAATTTTGGTGTAATTTTTACCCATCTCCCAGTGTAAAAATGTAAAACTTGGTGGCAAAAATGTAAATTATTCATTCTTCACTGCCCAATGGTATAAAAGTCTGTGACACACCTGTGGTGTCAATAAAATCACTGCACCCCTACATGAATTCATGGTTTAATTGGTAAATGGGGTCATTTATGGGGGGGGGGTTCTGCTGTTCTAGCACCTCAGTGGCTCTGCCAATGTAACATGGTACCCTCAAACAAGTGCAGCAAAATCTGCACTATAATATGGCACTACTTCCCTTATGAGCTTTGCACTGTGCCTCAAAAGTAGTTTTTGACCACATATGGGGTATCGGTGAACTCAGGAGAAATTGCAGAACAAACGTTAGGGTCTATTTTCTCCTTTTTGCCCTTGTGAAAATACATAATTTGTAGCTAAAAAAAATTTTAGTGGGAAAAATGGGATTTTTTTTTTCACGGCTTAACGTTATAAACTTCGGTGAAGCACATGGGGGTTCAAGATGCTCAATACACATCTAAATAAGGTCCCAAACGGGTCTAGTTTCCAAAACGGTGTCATTTGTGGGGGGTTTCCACTGTTTAGGTACATCAGGGTCTCTCCAAACGTGATACGGCGTCCGCTAATTATGCCATCAAATTTTGCATTCAAAAAGTCAAATGCGCTCCTTCCCTTCCAAGCCCTGCTGTGCGTAGTATTCCCCCACATATGGATATCGGCGTGCTCAGGAGAAATTGAATAACAAATTTTATGGCGCAATTTCTCCTGTTACCCTTATGAAAATGCAAAATATGGAGCTAAAAAAGATTTATTTGGGAAAAATGTGACTTTTTTATTTCCACGGCTCTACGTTATAAACTTCAGTGAAGCACCTGTGGGTTCAATGTGCTCAATACACATCTTGATAAGTTCCCTAAGGGGTCGTTTCCAAAATGGTGTCACTTGTGGGGTGTTTCACTGTTTAGGCACATCAGGGGCTCTCCAAACACGACATGGCAACCGCTAATTATTCCACCAAACTTTACATTCAAAAAGTCAAATGGTGCTTCTTTCCTTCCAAGCCCTGCCGTGCACCCAAACAGTTGTTTTCCTCCAGATATTGAGTATCTGCGCACTCAGGAGAAATTGCTCCATACAATTTGTTGTGCAATTTCTCCAGTTATACTTATGAAAATACAAAATTTGGAGCTAAAAAAGATTTATTGGGAAAAATGTGATTTTTTTTATTTTCATGGCTTAATGCTATAAACTTCTGTGAAGCACTTGTGGGTTCAACATGCTCAATACACATCTAGATAACAAAGTCCAATAGAAAAAAGAGGACTGCACCGCAAACCACCGCTAACCCTTTGTAGTACAAATGACACTGGTTGCAGCAGGCTAAACCTGTGAGTCTTCGGGTGCACATCATATAAAATAACAACATGGCAAGTCCAAAATGAAAAAGAAGAAAAAAACAGGTGGCACTCACCAGTATATGGAAATTGCTTTTCTTTATTAATCCATATTAAGACATATTGGCAGGGAGTGAGAGTGCAGGTGCTGTCTAATGATCATTAGAAAGGTCTTTGTACTGTCCACTCATATATTTATACATTGTAATAAGATTACACCTAAGCCTTTGTTTTTCCAAACTAAATAACCCCAAGTGTAATAACCTGTCTTTGTATTGCAGACCCCCCAGTCTGCAATACCAAGGGCTAATAAACTTCTTGAATGTGGTTTTGAGTACCTTGAGGGGTGCAGTTTTTAGAATGGTGTCACTTTTGGGTATTTTTTGTCATATAGGCCCCTCAAAGTCACTTCAAATGTGAGGTGGTCCCTAAAAAATGTTTTTGCAAATTTTGTTGTAAAAAATGAGACATCGCTGGTCAACTTTTAACCCTTATAACTTCCTAACAAAACAAAAAAAAATTATGCTTCAAAAATTGGGCAGATGTAAAGTAGACATGTGGGAAATGTTATTTATTAACTATTTTGTGCGATATGACTGATTTAAGGGCATAAAAATTAAAAGTTTAAAAGTTGCGAAATTTTCAAAATTTTTGTCAAATTTCTGTTTTCTTACAAATAAACTTAAGTCATATCAAAGAAATTTTACCACTAACATAAAGTACAATATGTCACAAGAAAACAATCTCAGAATCAATGGGATCCATTGAAGCGTTCCAGAGTTATGACCTCAAAGTGACACTGGTCAGAATTGTAAAAATTGGCCTGGTCAGGAAGGTGAAAACAGGCTTCGGGGTGAAGAGGTTATAAAGCTTGGTCCCACTTTGTCTGTTTAGGATTTTACCTCTTTCCAGCTAGCTGACTTTCTGTTTGGTAGGGAGGCATTCTGCTCTTGCTTGATTAATAGTTTGGTCCAGCAACATTTTTGGACTGCTGGTCTGAACACTGCACTGCTGACGTCATATGAAGCAGCATGGAAGCACAGTGGGAATGAAGTTGGCTGCGATCAGGAACAAACACTGCACACAAGTGATCCCACCAAGCTTCCAGAGCACCAATTACAAGATCTATTGGGAAGAGCCTGTAGACATGATGTATGTTCAACAAACACTGCTAGACAGTAGAAGTGTCTGGTGGTCCTCTTGTCTACAAGCTGTATGCAATACGATCCACACCAAGGTAACTAGATGAAACTGATACCTGTACACTGTTTAGCTAAAATAAAAATGAGACATAAATCTGTGTGTGAACTAATAATGTATAAAGCTACAAAGTATGTAACATAAAAAAAACAAAAAACAAAAAACAATGAATATATGAACACAGCGATAGGCAGTACAAAGACTTGTGGCTGGCACTGCAAAGGTTATCGATCAGCCATTGACGTGTGGATACGACTTTCCAAGCAAGTCATCCTTTTCAATACAAAATGGTCCTCTCCAAAGATTAGAAGAGGACAAAATGATTGTACAGGTCCAATAACCATATGTTGTCTTATTAGCATAACGAAAAGTGAATGTAAATCCACTGGCTTAGCAGGACATAGGATACAATGATGTATGGACCACAAAGCTTACTCACATGAACAAGCGATGGCAACGCTATCGGACAAAGCGCAACTATGAGGCAGCGGGAAGAAGGAGAAAACTTGAAAGCATAAGATGGCACAGGCATCTCTTTTTTATGTAAGTGAACGTTTCTTCAGTGTTTGTGGTCCATACAACATTGGACCCTCGGTTGTAATCCCCGGTGGATTTACATTGGAATTTTGGTCATGCCAACAACACAAGATATTGTTACTACTCCTTGGTCATGTCATTGTAGAGTAAAATCAATTTGTATATGACTTTCACATCATCTCCTAACCCAAAAATTGTCCTAGAAATTAGAATCCGATGGATGCAGCAGGATGAAAATTGCAAAGAAGCAAGTTTAGTGCCCAATACATAGTACCCAGCTTGAGCCACTTGACTTTGGGAGCGTGGATTTGCTTGTATTTTGGGAGTCCTGTCAATTTTGTGGAGCCTTTTGTACATTCCAGTTTTGGAAACCCCAAGGAAGTAAACCCAATAAGGAAATATGCGACTTGCCTTGGGGTGAAACAAGGAATAATGATTTTATTGGGGGTCTTACTGGTATTTCAATTTAAAATGAGGGGTGATGTCAGAGCGGGTACTGTACATCATCACTATTTACCATATAGACATGACTATGCTGTAAATTGAGATGCTATACTGTGCTCCAGTACTGACTAATGTTTGGATTCTTCACTATTGCCATATGCAGCATAAGGCTCCAAAATGTTATCATTTCTGCTGCATAAATGGAGGTTCACCTGCAGATGGTCTAACAAATGATTAGGTGGGGTTTGGTGTGAAAAAAAAACCCTCTGTATATACCGTATTTTTCGGACTATAAGACGCACCGGACTA
>VIAB01001752.1:171068-189373 GCA_009801035.1 Oophaga pumilio | reverse complement strand
GCGGTCCCGACGCCGGGGAACTTCTCCATGGCCTGTTGCGCCCCATCCGCACCTGGGCGTAGGAACGCCCAAAGCCTACGACAGCTCCTCATCGGCTGGGCACAGCGGCTGAGACGTCGAACGGACACTTCCCGGACAACAGCTCTGACGGACGTCAGAGAAGGATAAGTGACACTCCGTTAACTGTTCATTATAGTTCTAGGACTTGCAGACGGCCATATCGCAGCCCTATAGTCGTTGGCACCTGTCTGGTAGTAGTTTGTTCAGTTATTTGTGTATTATTGTCTACTTTCACTGCGAGGAGAACTATTGTCAGCTTACCAGTTATTCATATAACCCCTATATAAAGGTTTAATTTAAGCTTGCTCCGTCTCCTTCTCATCACTGCATCCCGCGTACCTGCCAACACCACACACTGGGGGCAGGATTGTAGACACTAGGGGCAGGATTGTAGACACTGGTGGCAGAATGGAGATACGGGGCATGATTGGAGACACGGAGAAGGATGAAAGATATGGGGCATGATTGGAGGCACAGGGGGCAGGTTGAAAGACATAGAGGCAGGATTGGAGACACTGGGGGCAGGATTGGAGACACTGGGGGCTGGATTGGAGACACTGAGGGCAGGATTGGAGACAGATCATGCAGGCTCATGGGGCAGGATGGATACGATGGAAACAGATGGGGCAGGATGGGGAGATCGTATGGGGCAGAATGGATACTCATGAGGGCGGGATGGCTGAAGCCAGGAATGAGACATACGGGGGCCAGGATGGGGGATATTATTACCATAGGGACTAATTAAGGGACATTATTACTGCAGTAGTATATCTATTTTATTTTTTGAGTATACTGTTTTAAATGGGGTGGGGCGGTCCTGTTACTGTGTAGAGTGATACTATGTTGCCTTTTATTCTTCATGTGGTATAACGTAGAAGTTGGGAAAAAAAATAAGTAATGTGTTCTGCAAGCGGAGCTCTAGATAACTGTGTTATTTCCTGCAGAGAGGAGTCCTGGCTGGAAGAAGTGATGGCGGTCTGTGCTAAATGAAAGATGAAAAGCAAAGATGAAGGACTTCACCTAGAGACGTCACTAGTGAGTCAGTGTGTTACCTATACACTGACACTATGCACTGTATACTATATACAGAGGTCCTGTGTATAATGTCACCAGTGATCACTGTATTACCTATACATTATATGCAGAGCTCCTGTGTATAATGTCATTGATCACTGTATTACCTATACAGAGACACTGCATGCAAAGTACAGATCTCCTGTGTATAATGGCACTTATGGTGATAGTATTGTGTTGTTTTTTTTATTACTGATCAGTATTGTTGTATTCAGTCACTATGTGGTAACATGTGGTCTGGACATGGTGCTGTGGTATTTTTCCCTTGTGTGTGCTATTATTTGGTCACTTTGTGGTGTTAATATGTGGTCTGGTCATGGTGTGGTGGTATTTGTTCCTTGTATGTGATATTATTCGGTCACTGTGGTGGTAATATGTGTGATATTATTGGTCATTTTAAAAATTGAAAAATAAAAAAATATATACCTAAATTGTATTGCATATTTTAACAAATATTTAATAGGTTACAGTAGGGTAGAGCTCGGCCAAAAGTGTCTACTGTGTCATGGTGGCGGCTTAAAAAATCTTTTGGCCAAAACAAAAGCTGCCAGCTATATGTGTGATCTGGTGATGAGAACTGTTAATGTGTGATTGGTGAGAAGTGGAGGGGGCCCCAAAAATTTTGCCAGTATGGGGCCCCGAAATTCCTAGTGGCAGCCCTGCCCTGGCAGAATTTTTGCTTTCTTGGCTTTTTTCAGAGAGTATGAATGATAACACCAAAACTTTTTCTCCACTCATGGTTAGTGGTTGGTGTCAGGAAATACGAATAACTCCTAAAATTCTATGTACACTTCCAGAGCTCGTGACACCCCTCCCCATTACGTTTGTGCAGTGAAGACATAGCTCACCAATATCCCCCTCACATAGCCCCCTTCTGTGTGTAATTCTACCCCACTCTTTCCCCCTCCCTTGGGAATGTGGCTTTTGACCTGTTAATCCGGTTTGTCTGTAGCACATGGATTTGAAAGTTCCTTTTTCTATTCAAACTCGAATATAATAACACAGAATAATCATAGAGGCAGGAAACTTATATTTTTTAAATCTGCATAATTAAAGCTATTCCCAGCAGCATTTTGTGGCTTGTGCACCCATCAGGAACCGAGAAAAGGGTTCCCACCTTCCAATAGCCTGCAGATAGTTCAAGTTTGGTATCAATAGAAAGATAGATTCGTAAGAGAAAATATGATACTTCTGTCATCACTCTGTGAGCCTCACCCCCAGAGTTATTTCACATATAAGTTTTTAGTAACTTTAAAAAGGGGAGTACACTCCCTAGCTCCGCCCACCCAGTGAGGTCAGCAAAGAAAAGGCATAAGGCTAGAAGGCTCAATCAGGCTGTTGTTCAGACCTGGGGAGACAGCTATCTACCATCCATGCTGTGGACTGAATCTTTGTCCTTGGGAACTCTCCTCCCCCTCCTCCAGTTGGCGTGCCAGTGACTGAGATGTGTAAGTTTCATATTATACTCCCTTTTATTTTGTAACTATCTGTATAAACTGTATCTTGCCACTTTTGTAACATATTTTATATTTTTGCAAACATTGCCGATATTTTCTGGAGTAAATCTATAAAAATTTACTAGTTTAGTTTTCCTTGCTCTATAAACAAACCGCCACGGCCTTCTGTGCTAACTACGCTACCCTGTGGGTGGGCTCCTGACCTGATATTGTTTTTAATGTCTAATAAGGAGCTGGTGGCAGCAAAGTGTTCTGGGGATTTGGAAGACCCTGGCAGTGACGGAACGGAGGTTATGTGCGTATTTCCCGCCTGAAACTGGGGATATACATACCACCCTCACTACAGAGTGCCCGATAGCCAGCATATGGCAAGGCAGCCTTTCTGGCGACTACTTGTCCTAGGTGTAGTTCCCTGACTGACATGAGGGTAAGGGGGGCGCCAGAGAGTTGCAAGTTCCTAAACCGGAACTGAAGGTGGAAATGAAAGTTGTGTGTGGTTATATAACCCACGACCACAAATAAATAATAAAGTCATGACAATTTTTGGGATATAATAAATCCATGACAACTGGGGGCAACCTCACACCCCCAGTTCCTGACATATTGGTGGCAGAGCGGTGGGATAATAGAGCATTAGTGATCTGGTTTGAGCAATCATTCCTCTCACTAGAAACTTGCACGGTTCTTGCAAGGACCCTGCGCAAAAAGTTTTGGAGAACGAACTCAGGGTTTATTAGTGCTGAGACAATACTGTGTGTATAGCAGTTACCCCCACCCTTCTCTTCGTTTTTCCGTTCTATCTTTTATTTGGCAACTATGGCTACGCTTGGAGAAGCCTGGTATAAGCAGAATACCAAGGACACGCTTACTGCCCTTTGCGTGTCAAGACAGATTGACTACATGGGCAAATCCAAGGCCCAGATGGTTGCTGCACTGATGCAAAATGCCGCAGAATCAGTGCATCACCAGGGCCCTGGTGACCTAGAAGCCAGCCCAAGTGCAGGTTCCGCTGCACCGGAGGTCCAACCACTGAATGTCGGACCTATTTGCAACCAGGGCAGTGTGGACCCTCACCTGCAGATGGCCTTGGAACAACTCCACGCAGACGATCGTGATGGACGTCTGCAGCTGATCCAGCAATACCAGGAGAGAGCTGAACAGAAGGCCCAAGCTCGGAGAGACCATGAACTGCAGATGGCCCGACTCGGGGCAGTACCATCTACCCCACGGATCTGTGAGTCCATTAATGCATCAACCTTTAATCCCTGGCCAGATAATTTTCCTGTGATGGAAAAGGATGGGGACTTGGACATTTTTCTGCGGGGATTTGAAAAAGCCTCCAGACAGTACCAGCTGCCTGTGACCCAATAGGCCCGATATTTAACCCCAGGACTCAAAGGAAAAGCTCTGGAGGCGTTTACTTCTCTCCCTCCAGACCAAGATGGAGACTATGCGGCCATCAAGCAGGCCCCGATGAAGAAGTACCAACTGACTCCTGAGGTTTACCGTAAAAAGTTCCGGAACCTCCAACATGGCCCACACGAGAGTTACAGCGATGTGGTGCATGGACTCAGAACCCATTTTGACCAGTGGGTCAAATGATTGTCAGCGACCACCTTTGAGCAGCTGCGGGACCTGATGATAAAAGACCAGTTCCTACATCTTTGTCGGGCTGAGGTGCAACAGTTCGTAATGGACCGGGAGCCAAAAGATGTAGACAAAGCAGCGCAGATCGCCGACACCTATGAGGCCAACTGTAAACCGGAGGTGCTGAATCCGGTTACCGCCAGCTGGAAGAAGGTAAGCCAACTACCACCTTCAGTGCCTCTGCCAGCCGACCCACTGCAGCAGTGTCGAACTGGAGTACCTTGGGCCCACCAGAGAAAAATCATTCTTGGGGCCAACCATCATTCATCCCACCCTTTGAACCTTTGACGCGCTGTGCCTGCTGCGTCAAATTTTAGGCCATGCCCCAAACACACCCATTTCACAACTAGTCACACCCATGTCCACGCACAAACCGCACCCATTTAGCACTGCTGATCACACTGACTGGTACTGAGGGCACAGTGGCTGGCATTATGGGCACAGTGGCTGGTACTGTGGGCACAGTGACTGGTACTGAGGAAAAGAAAGACAGGGGAAACAGAAACAGAGAGAGAAAGAAAGAGGGGAAAGAAAGAAAGAACAGAGCGAGAAAGAACAGCGAGAGAGAGAAAGAATAGAGAGAGAGAAAGAGAGAATAGAGAGAGAAAGAAAGAATAGAGAGAGAAAGAACGAGAGAAAGAATGAGAGAGAGAAAGAAAGAACGAGAGAGAAAGAAAGAACGAGAGAGAAAGAACGAGAAAGAAAGAAAGAAAGAATAGAGTGAGAAAGAAAGAATAGAGAGAGAAAGAATAGAGAGAGAAAGAAATAGAGAGAGAGAAAGAAAGAATAGAGAGAGAGAGAAAAAGAAAGAGTAGAGAGAGAAAGAAAGAAAGAAAGAATAGAGAAAGAAAGAATAGAAAGTGAGAAAGAAAGAATAGAGAGAGAGAGAAAGAATAGAGAGAGAGACAAAGAATAGAGAGAGAGAAAGAAAGAATATAGAGAGAGGGAAAGAAAATAGAGAGAGAGAGAAAGAATAGAGAAAGAATAGAGAGAGAAAGAAAGAACAGAGAGGGAGAGAGAGAGAGAAAGAGAGAAAAAAGGGGAAAGAACAGAGAGAGAGAAAGAAAGAACAGAGAGAGAAAGAAAGAACAGGGGGAAAGAAAGAAGGAAAGAAAGTACAGAAAGAGAGAGAGAAAGAAAGAGAACAGAGAGAAAAAGAGGGGAATGAAGGAAAGAAAGAACAGAGAGAGAGAAAGAAAGAGGGGAAAGAAAGAACAGAGAGAGAGAAAGAAAGAGAACAGAGAGAGAGAGAAAGAGGGGAAAGAAAGAAACAAAGAAAGAGACGAAAGAAAGAAAGAAAGAAAGAAAGAAAGAAAGAAAGAAAGAAAGAAAGAAAGAAAGAAAGAAAGAAAGAAAGAAAGAAAGAAAAAACAGAGAGGGGAGAGAAAGAAAGAGGGGAAAGAAAGAACAGAGAGTGAAAGAAAGAGAACAGAGAGAAAGAACAAAGAGAGAAAGAAAGAACAGAGAGAGAAAGAAAGAGAAAAAACAGTGAGAGAGAAAGAAAGAAAGAAAGAACAGAGAGAGAGAAAAAAAAGGGGAAAGAAAGAACAGAGAGTGAGAGAAAGAACAGAGAGAGAGAAAGAACAGAGAGAGAAAGAAAAAAAAAGAGGGAAAGAAAAGGGGGAAAGAAAGAAACAAAGAAAGAACAGAGAGAGAGAGAAAGAAACAAATAAAGAACAGAGAGCAAGAAAGAAAGAAAGAGAACAAAGAGGGAGAGAGAAAGAGGGGAAAGAAAGAACAGAGAGAAAGAAAGAACAAAGAAAGAAAGAAAGCGAAAGAAAGAACAGAGAGGGAGAGAGAAAGAAAGAACAGAGAGAGAGAAAAAGAAAGAGAAAGAAAGAAAGAAAGAGAAAAAAGGGGAAAGAAAGAATAGAGCGAGTGAGAGAAAGAACAGAGAGAGAGAGAAAGAACAGAGGGAAAGAAAGAGGGGAAGAACAAAGGAAAGAAAGAATAGAGAGAGAAAGAAACAAAGAACAGAGAGAGAGAAACAAAGAAAGAACAGAAAGAGAAAGAAAAAAACAAGAAAAGAACAGAGAGAGCGAAAGAAAAAGAAAGAAAGAGGTGAAAGAAAGAACAAAAAGAAAGAAAGAACAGAGAGGGAGACAGAAAGAAAGTACAGAGAGAGAAAGAACAGAGGGAGAGAGAAAGAAAGAACAGATAGAGAAAGAACAGAGAGAGAGAGAAAGGAAGAACAGAGAAAGAAAAAAAGAACAGAGAGAAAGAAAGAAAAAAAGGGGAATGAAAGAAAAGAGAGAGTGAGAGAAAGAAAGAACAGAGAGAGAAAGAACAGAGAGAGAGAAAGAAACAGAGAGATAGAAAGAAACAGAGATAGAAAGAAAGATTCTATAAAGATACTATAGCAGCCCGGCTCCCATTGTAATGCCCACCTGAGCCTCCTGGTGCAGGACATATCATGATCCTCTCACATGGCCGGCATCCCCGATTCCAAGGCGATCCCGATGTCCGTGCTGTCGGAGGAGTACACGGTTATAGATCTGAAGCATTCCCTGAAGTGCCTCCATGATTCCGTCACAATCTCCTCCCGAAATTACCTCATCAGTCAGCTTCTAGCACGTCACTTCTGGTAGAACATCACGTGTGAGATTTAAAGTGCTTCTCGGGGCTCCGCCATGTACTCCTGTGTCCGGGGGAAAAGTAAGCTCCCGGCCGAGACAGAAGGGCAGACTCTCAAAATCGGGACTGTCCCACTGGAATCGGGATGGTTGGGAGGTATGAATGCTCCCCACCATACACCTTGTACACGCACGGCTCCGCACACTTCATACACACACGGTTCCGCTTTGTATGCCTCGTACACACACGGCTCTGCTCCGTACACCTCGCACACACATCGCTCCACTCAGTACACACATGGCTCCACTCTGTAAACCTCATACACACATGGCTCTGCTCTGCTCCGTACACACACGGCTCAGCTCCGTACATTTCGTACACACAGGGCTCCATTTCTTACACCCCATACACACGCGGCTCCGCTCCGTACACACACACGGCTCCGTACACTTCACACACAGGGCTCCGTTCCGTACACCTTGTACACACACGGCTCCGCTACGTACACCAAGTACACACACGGCTCTGCTCCGTACACCTTGTACACACGCGGCTCCGCACACCCCATACACATGCAGCTCCGCTCCGTACACCTCACACACACACGGCTCCGCTCCGCACACCCCATACACACGCAGCTCTGCTCCGTACACTTCGTACACACATGGCTCTGCTCCGCACACCCCATACACATGCGGCTCCGCTCACGGACACGGGACCCCCATACACAGTGACGGATGGACACGGGACCCCCATATACAGTGACGGACAGACACTGGCCCCCCATATACAGTGATGGACGGACACGGGGCCCCATACACAGAGACAGACAGAGACTGGCCCTCATACACAATGACAGACAGACACTCCACAATAAGCTTCCATCACAGAGCACTACCAGGGCATCGAAACCAGCGGTGAGCGTGGCAGGGGCACACTCACTTTCCGTACAATTCCGGCCACAAAATTCATCACTTAGTTATTCACTTCCGTAGGTAACGGTGTTTACCGCCCGGAAGCTGCGAAAATCTCCAAACAGCACAGAGCACTGCCCTCCGACCGGAAGCATACAGGAATATAGACACACACAGGCAGATACACACAGGCAGATAGACACACACATAGGCAGATACACACACACAGGCAGATACACACACAGGCAGATACACACACACACAGGCAGACACAGGCAGATACACACACAGGCAGATACACACACACAGGCAGATACACACAGGCAGATACACACACAGGCACACACATTTGCTGAACACTCACCCAGAAAAAAATGTATTGCACTTTAGCAGCAGGCAGCAGCCCAAGCAGGGAGAGAGAGCTGAAGCCGACACTTCCAGGGAGGGTGTCACCACACAGCCGGCATTACAGATCAGGACAGCAGAGGAGGAGAGCACAGCGTGCTGACACCTGACACCACTGCTATAGCCAGATAAGGCCTCTTTTACACATCCGGTTTTTCCCTTCAGACACAATCCGTCGTTTTGTGAAAAACACGGATCCTGCAATTCCTGCAATAAATCCCTGACAACTGGGTGTAACCTCACGCCCCCAGTTCCTGACAGTTGGGTGAAACCATTGTCAGATTACTGTGTTTTCTCTTTTAAATCATAATGACTAGCTAAAACATCCAAATGACCCTGATCAAAAGTTTACATACCTCATTTCTTAATACTGAGTATTGCCCCCTCTAATATCAATGACAGCTTGAAGTCTTTTGTGGTAGTTGTGGATGAGGTTCTTTATTTTCTCAGGTGGTAAAGCTGCCCACTCAACTAGGCAAAAAGCCTCCAGTTCCTTTAAATTCATGAGCTGTCTAGCATGAACTGTGTGCTTGAGATCTCCCCAGAGTGGCTCAATGATATTGAGGTCAGGAGACTGAGATGGCCACTCCAGAACCTTCACTTTGTTCTGCTGTAACCAATGACAGGTTGACTTGGCCTTGTGTTTTGGATCGTTGTCATGTTGGAACGTCCAAGTACATCCCATGCGCAGCTTCCAGACTGATGATTGCTAATTTGCCTCCAGTATTTGCTGATAACGTGCTGCATTCATCTTTCCTTCAAATTTGACCAAGTTTCCTGTGTCTTTGTAGCTTGCACATCCCCAAAACATCAGCGATCCACCTCCGTGCTTTACAGTAGGAATGGTGTTCCTTTCATCATAGGCCTTGTTGACCTCTCTCCAAGTGTAACGTTTATCGTTGTGGACAAAAAGTTCAATTTTGGTCTCATCACTCCAAATTACCTTGTTCCAGAAGTTTTGAGGCTGGTCTCTGTGCTGTTTTGCGTATTGTAGGCGAGATACTTTGTGGCATTTGCACAGTAATGGCTTTCTTCTGTCGACTCGACCATGCAGCCCATTTTTCTTCAAGTGCCACCTTATTATGCATTTTGAAACAGCCACATCGCTAGTTTTCAGAGTCCAGTATTTCAGCTGATGTTGTTTGTGGGTTATTCTTTGCATCCCTAACAATTTTCCTCACAGTTGTGGATAAAATTTTTGTTGGCTACCTGACTGTGGTTTTGTTTTTACAGAGCCCCTGATTTTCCATTTGTTAATCACAGTTTGAATGTTGCTGACTGGCATTATCAATTGCTTGGATATATTTTTGTATCCCTGTCCTGTTTTATACAGTTCAACTACCTTTTCCCGTAGATCCATCGACAATTATTTTGCTTTCCCCATGACTCACAATCCAGAAACGTCAGTAGCTGGATAAATGATGCAAGAGTCTGTCTGGATCCCAGAAACTCAGTGAGCTTTAATGCACAGACTGATTACAAGCAAACAGGTCACAGGTGAGGATGTTACCTTTAGTAGTCATTCAAATCCATTTGTGTCAACTTCTGTGCATGTTATCAGGCCAAAATCACCAGGGTATGTAAACTTTTTATCAGGGTTATTTGGATGTTTTGGGTTGTCATTCTGATTTAAAAAAAGAAAACACAGTAGTTTGACAATAAATGGCTTCACCCAAACACTAACCATGAGTGGAGAAAAAGTTTTGTTGTTATAATTCATATTCTCTGAAAAAAGGCTAAGAAATCAAAAATTCTGCTGGGGTATGTAAATGTTTGAGCACAACTGTATGTACGGCCAGATATACTGTAGACTGTATGGCCAGATAGAAGATTTACGCCCACATAGAGGATGTACAACCAGATAAAGAATATGTGGCCAGATAGAGGATGTAGCCATAATAAGAAAGTAGAACCACATAGAGGATGTATGAACAGATAAGTAGCCCGTTGCTCACTATGAGCCGGCCCTGATCGGCCACTCGGTCTGGATTCTCATACAACCGACTTTCCATTATAGTGAGACGATATCAGAAATGTGATGAGACTTGATAACAGAGGATGGAATGTCTTCGCTACCCGGAGACACACAATCCGCACTCGCAGCACTGCCGTAATAAGACATGTATGCGCGGAGGGAGCATGTGTGCATGCAGGAATCCCTAATATCCATCCATAAACTCCACAGTAATCTACTCTTCCCGAAAAAGGAAAGTGACCACAAAGCCCAGAGCCCCCTTGGCATCAGCCCGCACGCCAGCCCCAGCAGCGAGATTACTTGAAATCCGAAGCTTATCATTATACGCTGATGTAACGGTTCGTCCTGCGCCAAAACATGCAGCGCAGGGAGAAAGAGAGCAGCTGGGGCCGAGGCGTCCATCACCGCTGCCGCTGACAGCCCAGAACTCACCCTGATAATGAAGTGATAAGAGCTGGTATTAGGGGCCAGGATGTATATATAGACGGTGACTTCTGGGGACGATCGATGACCAAGACTCTGGGAAAAGAAGCGAAGCGCCATCTATCTTTATGTAAGGTCATCAGACAACAGTGGACACAGCATCATCGGTTACATCAGTCGCCTCCATGACTGCAGTCGCCACTATTATCTCCCCGAGGAAAGACTAAAAATCTACTCATGTACCAATGTGCCGCCAACATATCACAGACTCCTCCTATACCAATATGACCGCCAATACATCATGGACTCCTCCTGTACCACTATGGTCACCAATACCTCCCGCACTCCTCCTGTACCAATATGGCCACTAATACATCCCAAACTCTTCCTGTACCAATACAGCACCAAATACATCCCGGACTTTTCCTGTACCAATATGGCCACAAATACAACCCAAATTTCTCCTGTACCAATATGGTCACCAATACATCCCGGATTCCTCCTGTACCAATATGGACGCCAATACTTCCTGGACTCTTCCTGTACCAATATGGCCACCAATACATCTCAAACTCCTCCTGTACCAATATGGCCGCCAATACATCCCAGACTTATCCTGTACAAATATGGCAGCCAATAACACCCGCACTCCTCCTGTACCAATATGGCCGCCAATAGCGCCCGCATTCCTCCGTACCAATATGGCCACCAATACCTCCCGCACTCCTCCTGTACCAATATGGCCACCAATACCTCCCGCACTCCTAACATACCAATATGGCCGCCAATACAGCCCACACCCCTCCTGTACCAATATGGCCGCCAATACATCACACACTCCTCCTGTACCAATATGGCCTCCAATACCTCCCGCACTCCTGCTGTACCAATGTGGCCGCCAATACCTCCCGCACTCCTGTACCAATATGGACGCCAATACCTCCCGCACTCCTCCTGAACCAATTTGGCCGCCAATACCTCTTGCACTCCTTCTGTACCAATACGGCTGCTAATACCTCCCGCACTCCTCCTGTACCAATATGGCTGCCAATATCTCCTGCACTCCTCCTGTACCAATATGGCCGCCAATACCTCCCGCACTCTTCCTGTACCAATATGACTGCCAATACCTCCTGCACTCCTCCTGTATCAATATGGCCGCCAATGCCTCCTGCAGTCCGGCTGAACCAATATGGCCGCCAATAGCTCCAGCACTCCTCCTGTACCAATATGGCCGGCAATACTTCCTGCACCAAAATGGCTGCCAATACCTCTCGCACTCCTACTGTACAAATATGGCCGCCAATACCTCTCACACTCTTACAGTACCAATATGGCCGCCAATACCTCCCGCACTCATCCTGTACCAATATAGCCGTCAACACATCCCACACTCCTCCTGTACCGATATGGCCGTCAATACATACTGTACTCCTCCAGTACCATTATGGCCACCAATACATCCCGGACTATTCCTGTACCAATATGGCCGCCAATATCTCCTGCACTCCTCCTTTACCAATATGGCCGCCAATACCTCCCGCACTACTCCTGTACCAATATGGTCACCAATACCTCCCGCACTCCTCCTGTACCAATATGGCCACCAATACATCCCACACTCCTCCTGTACCAATATAGCCGTCAACACATCCCACACTCCTCCTGTACCGATATGGCCGTCAATACCTCCCGCCCTCCTCCTGTACAAATATGGCCGCCAATACCTCCTGCACTCCTCCTTTACCAATATGGCCGCCAATACCTCCCGCACTACTCCTGTACCAATATGGCCGCCAATACATCCCACACTCCTCCTGTACCAATATAGCCGTCAACACATCCCACACTCCTCCTGTACCGATATGGCCGCCAATACCTCCCGCCCTCCTGTTGTACCAATATGGCCGTCAACACATACTGCACTCCACCAATACATCCCGGGCTCTTCCTGAACCAGTATGCCCACCAATACCTCCCGCACTCATCCTGCACCAATATGACCACCTATACATCCCACACTGCTCCTGTACCAATATGGCCACTAATACCTCCCATACTCCTCCTGCACCAATATGGCTGCCAATACATCCTATACTCATCCTGTACCATTATGGCCACCAATACATCCCGGGCTCTTCCTGAACCAATATGGCCACCAATACCTCCCACACTCCTCCTGCACCAATATGGCCACCAATACCTCCCGCACTCCTCCTGCACCAATATGACCACCAATACCTCCCATACTCCTCCTGCACCAATATGACCACCAATACCTCCCACACTCCTCCTGCACCAATATGGCCACCAATACCTCCCGCACTCCTCCTGCACCAATATGGCCACCAATACCTCCCACACTCCTCCTGCACCAATATGACCACCAATACCTCCCATACTCCCTACTTGTTATATATTAATTATATAAAGGCCGGAGTCTGGAAAATGGTGACAGTGGCATCGAACATGTTGGTTGTTGTGAGTCTTTGTGACCCATCTTTCCCGGATGCTGATGTGAATGTAATTAGTTTCTGGGGGTCCTGTATTTTGGAGAGAGGGGTAACATGTGCTTGTCACTGCCGTCTGCCCCTGACCAGTATGTTTTATATGACGGGGTGACATCTGCGAGGCTATTCTCATCCCGGACTGTATGTTCCGGGCCGGAATATCCCAGACATCTCCATGCCTCCAGGCATGTCTCGAGGACCATTGAGTCACACTCCAACTTCAAAGTGCAGAGCCCCCCCTGCACTGTCCCCCTATATAAATACCCCCCATAGGAGAATGTGGAGATCGGGTGTCACACGGGACACAGCGATGTACGGAGCCGCCAGGAATGGCACGCTGCCGCTATAACGCGGGCGTCACCCACGGCATTGTCTATGGAGCAGAGGAGACTAGGGGGCTATAATACACAGGGCCAAGGGGGTTATATCAGTGCTGGAGCTTTATATAAGTACTGGAGCATTATATCATTACTGGAGCATTATATTATCAGTGCTGGAGATTTATATCAGTACTGGAGCGTTATATCAATACTGGAGCATTATATCATCAGTGCTGGAACATTATTTCAGTTCTGGAGCGTTATATCAATACTGGAGCTTTATATCAGTGTTGGAGCATTACATCATCAGTGCTGAAGCGTTAGATCATCAGTGCTAAAGCGTTATATCAATACTGGAGCATTATATCATCAGTGCTGGAACATTATTTCAGTTCTGGAGCGTTATATCAGTGCTGGAGCATTACAACATTAGTGCTGGAGCTTTATATCAGTGTTGGAGCTTTATATCAGTGTTGGAGCATTACATCATCGGTGCTGAAGCATTAGATCATCAGTGCTAAAGCGTTATATCAGTGCTGGAGCGTTATATCAGTGCTGGAGCGTTATATCAGAGCTGGAGCGTTATTTCAGTACTGCAGCGTTATATCAGTGCTGGAGCTTTATATCAGTGTTGGAGCATTTCATCATTGGTGGTGAAGCATATCACCAGTGCTGGAGCGTTATATCAGTTGTGAAGAGTTATATCAATGCTGGACCATTATTTCATCAGTACTGGAGCGTTATAAGAGGCTGAAATCAGTCACATATGTAATGTCTGGAGGTTATATCAGTATTGGAGTGTTTTATAAGAGGCTGATATCAGTACTGGAGCGTTATAAGATGCTGGAATCAGTCACATATGTAATGTCTGGAGGTTATATCAGTATTGGAGTGTTTTATAAGAGGGGCTGATATCAGTCACATATAGTGTAATGTCTGGAGGTTATATCAGTACTGGAGTGTTATAATTGGCTGATATCAGTCACATATGATGTAATGTCTGGAGGTTATATCAGTACTGGAGCGTTATAAGGCCTCTTTCACACATCCGTCTTTTTGTATCAGGCATGATCCGTCCTATGCCTGAAGGGACGGATCCGGCGCTGAAACAAAAAAACTGATGCAACGGATCCGGTTTTTTGCTGGATCCGACCTGAACTTTTGAACCCAGAAAAAGAGGGTTTCTGATGCTATTGTTTGCGGCTGCCTGATGCGCCGCTTCAGGCATATCAGGCAGCTGCGGCAAAAGAAAAAAACGTTACATGCTGTGTTGTGTCCGGCCGCCGGAATGTACATTTCCGCCGGATCCGGACAAAAACGCATACAACGCACTGACATGCGGCGCCATCCGGCGCTAATGAAAGTCAATGCAAAAAAAAAATGCATCCGGCATTACATTTTGCCGGATGCGGTTGGACAAAAAAATGCCGGAGGGCGCCGTCAGGTGGACAACGGATGTGTGAAAGAGGCCTAAGAGTCTATCAGTCACATATGATGTAATGTCTGGAGGTTATATCAGTACTGGAGTGTTATAAGAGGGGCTGATAGTCACATATAGGCCATGTTCACACATTCAGTCTGTGGTCAGTATTTACATCAGTATTTGTAAGATGAAACCAGGAGTGGGTGATAAATCCAGAAGTGGTGATGTGTTTCTATTATACTTTTCCTCTGATTGTTCCACTCCTGGTTTTGGCTTACAGATACTGTTGTAAAAAACTGACCAAATACTGAACGTGTGAACGTGGCCATAGTGTAATGTCTGGAGGTTATATCAGTACTGGAGTGTTATAAGAGGGGCTGATATCAGTCACATATAGTGTAATGTCTGGAGGTTATATCAGTACTGGAGTGTTATAAGAAGCTGATATCAGTCACATATGATGTAATGTCTGGAGGTTTTATCAGTGCTGGGCATCGTGCTGTCTCACTACATGTTGCTGTATACATTGTAATGTATATCGTGGTCTTGGCCGGTTCCGTTGCCTGGTTCTGTGTCCGCTTTGGCCCCATGTGAGAAGTTTGGGCCCCTGGCCACCAGCACTGTGATGTCTGGACTCACTCATCACTAATCCTGAGATCGGGGGGATCTGGCCCCCAATTATCTGTAAGAGGACGCTGAGCCCTGGCCCAGCTCTGATCTTCTCTAATGCTGTTTGCGAAGGGATATAACGCTCCCCCCCCGGCCGCTGTTTACAGCAATGACCTCACAACCATGGTGCGATAAGTCCCGAGATCTCGCATCCCATTAACGAGTCTGTACATGGATACCCCTCATGAAAATATACCTTGAATCAGGACAAAAATAAGCTGAGAATCCCAAGAGGACCCAAGAGGGGACGGACCGCATCCCGGGAAAACAATGAAGGGGATTTATTGTACCACGGGGGGACCATAGAGGAAATAATCTGCACCTCAAAAGAACAATGACGGGAACAAGCCACATCCCTGGGGGACAATATACGGGATGCCCAGCATCCTGAGGGACAATGGAGAGAATTTTAATGCATCACATGAAGACTATGAGAGTGATGCACTGCACCTCAGGAGGACAGTAAAAGGGACAAACTTCACCTTAGGAGGGCAATGAAGGGAATAAGTCAAATCCCGGAGGGAACAATTGAGGGTACGCACCGCATCCTGGGATTCAGTGGAGGGGATTTAATGTACCATATGGGGACTATGGATATCATACATGGCACCTTAGGAGGACAATAAAGGGGATACATTGCATCTCAGGGGGACAATGGAGGGAACAAGTGACAACTCTGGGGGCAATGGAGGGGATGCAACACATCCTGGGATACATTTAAGGTGTTTAATGCATCTCAAGTGGACAATGGAGGGGATACAAAGCACTTCAGGTGGACAACAGAGGGGATACTTTGCAATACAAGGGGACAATAGAGGGAATAAGCCACATCCCCGGATACAATGGAGGGGATGCACCGAATTATGGGGGACAATGGAGTAGATTAAATTCACCACAGGGGACTATGGAAGGGATACATTGCATCTCAAGAAGACAATAAAACACTGGACCTCAGGGGAAGAATGTAGGGAACAAAACAAATCCCACGGTGACTAAAAAGGGACTAAGCCTCATCCTCGGGGGACAATGGAGGGGACGCACCACATCCCCAGGGGACAATGGAAGGGATTCAATGCATCACAGTGGGACAATGGAAGGGACACACTACACCTCAGGGTGACAATGCAGGGTACAAGCCACATCCCAAAGTGACTAAAAATGAAATAAGCCACATCCCCAGGGGACAATAAAGGGGCGCACCACATACCCAGAGGACAATGGAAAGGACATACCACATCCCAAGGGGACAACAGAGGAGACACACTGCATCCTGGGGCACAATGGAGGGGATTCAATGCATCACAGGGGGACAACGGAGGGTACACACCACATCCACAGGGCACAATGCAGGAGACGCACCACATACCGGGGCACAATGGAGGGGATTCAATGCTTTATAGGGGGGACAACGTTGGGGACGTACCTCATTCCAAGATGACATTTTACATGATATTCCTGCCTGCTTCTGGTAAAGTGACTGACAACTATGTCCACCATTACTGCCCCTTCTTTAGTGGTGTACTGATTAGTGGAGTACAGGTAGACAGATGTGACGTTCAGGACAACGGACGCTGCTACGGCTCTTATCAGGAAGTACCTTTACTAGGTATATATAACATATAGGACTCTGGGCGAGTGGGGTGACAGTCATGTGACGGCGGCTATGTTGCTTGTCACCTAGCTTTTCCCGACTTGGATTGAATATAAAGATCACCGTTGAGACAGAAGAGAGGCTAGAAAAGCCTAATAAGTGGATGCAATTAATTACAACCTTCATCGTCCTGCCACTCAGACATGTCACACTCAGCTGCGGACGTCGCGTCTTTCAGCTGCTGAGAGTCCAGGATTAAATAATGACAACTTAATTATGTGTGAACGTCGATGATCCGGGCTCCTGTGCAGCTGTGACATGCGTTACAATGGGTCAGCAGTGCACAGCTGCTGTGACATTATATGGATCCTGAGAAGATAAGCGCACCCAGCACCTTTATCATTGATATGAGATTATTTATTTGTCTCCTGTAATACTCTGTGCTGCTGGGAGAATGCCACTCCTACAAACTAGCACATTCGCCTCCTGAAATACTCTGTGCTACTAAACAGTTTAAGACCGTCCATACAAAAAGATTAATAAACCAAAGTCAGGGGCTTCTACTATGCGGGGTCTGACCTCTGAGTGCTCAGCAACTACAACTCCCAGCAGTTACAGGTCCTTTTATAATGACGTGATTTGGGGTGTGATGGCGTCACAGATGATGTCACTGGCCGTCCTCTCGGTCGATGCTCCTATCATTGCAGTGATAATCTTCAGTTCTTGGTGGTGTTAATGGGAAATGTCCCGCCCCGGATGTTGCGACCCCGCTCCCTTCATGTCGCCCTCGGGGGCCCTCGCCCACTCTCCTTGACATTGTGAAAGTTCAGGGTTTTGGAAACAGAAATCTTATCCTGTAACAAGATGCTGGAGGAAGCTCAGGGGAACGTCCTGACACCTTGTTATCCCGCTGGAAAGCCCTTTAGGGACAAGCTAAAAACGAGCCGGCGACCCAAGCACCTCCTCTCCGTGTAATCTCTGACATTAACCCATGGCAAGTCCTGAGCACGACCCAGAGATCGACACCGCAGCCCTCATTACATTACAGGGATCAGCGTGTCCTGTCCACAGCTCCCTGCAGCCGCCACAATCTCACAGGAGGATTGGGTGAGGGCCAGGGACATTCGGGTTATCTTCAGCGTCACTCAAGATCTGCTGCCAGCGGGGGTCCGATCATTACTGGGGGGAAGAATAATGGAGGAGAGCGTGACACAATCTGATCATGTATCTGTATACAGGGAGCTCCCCCTAGTGGTGACTGCA
>VIAB01001752.1:92814-106476 GCA_009801035.1 Oophaga pumilio | reverse complement strand
GAGTCTTTTTTCTTGGCAGTTTGGGTTTTCCTTTGCTGCTTTTCGGCAGGAACATTTACACGTGGATCATCTGCCGCACGCATCTTCCCCTCTGTTGGGGCGCACTGCGCCCCTGTCACAACAGTGCGCCCCCCTTTTGCCATAACACGCTCTTCGGCCCTGCCCCCCACGGCCCCGGCCGGCTCAGCCGCAGTGAACGGGGATGAAGTCTGTCCACAACGTCCCCCTTTCGCAACGGTGTGGACATCCCCCCCCACCCTCCTCGGCCCCGGTGATAACCGGCTTAGCCGCAGAGGGCAGTGAGGGAAACTCTACGGGGTCCCCTATGTCCGGCGCCTTGAGTACCTCCACAGCCTCGCCCCCTGCACTGTTCCCCGCACATACGGCAGCATCATCGGACGTCCTCTCCCCACCTTGTCTATGCCCCGGACCCACTGCAGAGCCCGTGCCTTTAGGTTTGGTGGGGTTTACACAGTAGGTGTAACATCAGACATCGGTACATATTGGTAACTCACCACCTCCCGTGCAGTCTCCTTCGCCTTCTTCCGCATTTTCCTTGTTTCCTCCTCTGGCTCATCCTCACCAAAGGAGAACCTGGTCAGGTCCACAGGAGATTTCAGCGTTCTGATCTCCCTCAGCAAACCGCACTCCTCCTCTTCCTCCGCTGACACTCCGGCCTGTGTTGCCGGAGTCCCTTGCCGAGTCGGGAGGCTGCTTCCCCGTTGTTGGCTTTACCCCCGACTCCTTCCAGCACTAGAGACTCCAGCCACGACTTTGTCGTCCTCCTCCTCCTCGCTTAGGACGCCGGCTGGCGGCTTTCCTGAGGTATTTAACCCCTTCATTTCTGAGAACCGCCGCTGGTTGTTAAACCTCTCCAGGAAGGGACCTGCGCTTTTCTCGATCCCCTCCCGGAGGAGCACTAACCGGACCACCTCATCTCTGATGGTTTTAAACCTCTGGGAGGTTGCGGGTCTCTCCTTGTTGGAGGCACGGGTGTTTAGGATCCGTGCTTCCCGCAGCTCTTCCTTCAGCCGGGTTAGTGCTTTGCTCGCGTCCTCGTACTCACGTAACATGGCGACCACGCGGGAGGAGAAGGATTTCGTGGACTCGCCGGAGGTCATTTCCCCCCAGGATCTTCCTGGGCTCGTCTTCCTGGGGCCTGGGGTGCCCCTGTCTCCCTCTCTGGGCGGACAATGAGCCGTCTCAGGGTTGGAGTAGGTGGGATTGGTCTTCCTCACCCGTTCAGATCTCCTCACTCCCTCCTGGGCCGGTTGCTGCTGCTGCTGCTGCTCCCTGTTCCCCGCCGGCACCGACCGGGGAACAGAAGCCTGGAAAGCCATGCCGGCCTCCCCTCCCAGGGAAGCCTGCCTCTAACTGGGGAGAAGAGAGGCAGACTCTGGGCCTCCTCCTGGAAGATCTGGAGCTCAGGAAACAGGTGCTGCTCCCAGCAGGGTGTGACTGACGGAGTGATATCAGGAATATAATCAACTAAATAATGTGGTGATCTGGCCACTTTTGTATGCGGGTAGGACCCCATTGTTACCCTGAGCCCCCCCGCCTGCCCTGTATTACACCATGTGCCCTCTTGCAGGCTGCCTGGACATGGGGTCCGGAGGGTCAGGGCGCCATCCTGCTGGTGAACTGTGACAAGGACAGCATGTTCTCCCGCACAGTGGACGGAGGAGATAACATTGTGCTGTCCAAGACAGGTGAGTGACGGTCCTGGGCCGCTACAGGCACAGAGGGGGCGCAGCGCTGACCCTGCTCTTGTGTCCCCCGCAGATCTCCTGGACATGTCTAAGATGGTGCTCCGAATCCAGGGGCCTGAAAAACTGCCCACGGGATACCACCTGCTGCTGTACACCTCCGCTACTGATTCCCCGAACCTGGGCGTCTTCTACCTGCACGGTGAGACTGCGCCGACCACAGCACCTACACCGGAAACCTGCACCCAAACCTTACCACTACCGAGTGACATCATGTAAAGTAGTGTGTGGATGCAGCTCTGGAAGTGACTGGAGGATGAGACAGGATGTAACAGCAGAATAGTGACCGCAGCTCTGGAGGTGACTAGAGAATTTAATAAGATTCAACAGCAGGATAGTTACCACAGCTCTGGATGTGACTAGAGGATAAGAAACCATGTAACAGCAGAATAGTGACTGCAGCTCTGGAGGAGACTAGAGAATAAAATAAGATGCAACAGCAGGATAGTCACCACAGCTCTGGATGCGACTACAGGATAAGACACGATGTAACAGCAGAATAATGACTGCAGCTCTGGAGGATAAGACACGATATTACAGCAGAATAGTGACCGCAGCTCTGGAGGTGACTGGAGGATAATGCAGTGTGGTAAGTGCAGCATTATGTGGTGCTGTATACGGTGTGTGGGGTATGGGAGGGGTTAATGCTCTTTCGTGCCCCCACCTCTGGTATACAGCAGTTCTGAGAGACCAATTGTCAATGACACATTTCTGCGCCTCTTGAAGTGGCATCTCCACAAATCCAGAGCTGTTGAAAATGATCCCCCTGAGAGGCTGCAGACATTCATTGCTGCCGCTCTGGACATCCGATCCTACTACTACAAATGGCTGCTGGCGGGCAGCGGGGCAGGAATGTATATTAGTGCTCTCACACTTGTCACAAAGGCTGAACTAATGAGCTATTAGCACAGTGCGCATTAGAGAGGCGAGACGCTGATCATGACCCAGTGTGACTGGTGGGATCGGCAGATAGTGACCACCTCTGCTGGTTGTTACTATGTGTCCAGTGTAGATGGCGCCTCCAGGATCCCACACATTGTAACATCAGGTTGTCACAATACATCCTGAGGTGTGTGTATATATCTATTTCAGAGGTGTGTGTGTGTGTGTGAATATAGCAGAGCGCTGTGTGTGTATGTATGTAGCAGAGCTTTGTGTATATAGCATAGCTTTGTGTGTATATAGCAGAGTGCTGTATGTATATAGCAGAACTTTGTGTATATAGCAGAGCTTTGTATATATAGCAGAGCTCTGTGTGTGTATGTACAGTATATAGCAGAGCTTTGTGTATATAGCAGAGCTTTGTGTATATAGCAAGGCTGTGTGTGTGTATAGGGCAGAGCTGTGTGTACATACAGAGCTTTGTGTATATAGGAGAGCTGCGTGCGTGTGTGTGTGTATGTAGTCTTGTATAAAATCCATGCTGTAATGCTATACGTGTGTAATCCATGTGGCAGAGAAACCCTAACACATTTATTCCTCTCTTCTCCTCCTTTCTACACTAGCCTCCACTTTACTTTGCCAGAGAACTTTTAATTAGTAGGAAATATGGGGCGTAACTTACTGTACGAAAAATCCAGTAAATCAAGTGCCAACAATCTGTTTTTTTTTATTTCCACCTTCTTTATCCTGGATTTACACTTCCTGGACCATTTTCGGCTTAAATTTTATCACTGTACAATAATGTGCACCAACCTTTTGTGCAGTATTCCAGCGCACATAATCTGCGGGGTGGTGTGATCTTATTGGTGCTAGAGATGTATCACATGCATTATTGCTCAGAGTGTACATAAACCTGCCCCACTGTCTTTGAAATGCCCAGTCGGACCCTTGGGGGGCGCCCTGTCGCCTCCCCTGACTCCTGTGCTTTCTCCGGGCAGATAAAGTGTACACACACGTCCTGGGCAGAGAGAAGCTCTTCTACAAGGCGAGGTACACGGGCACAAGGGAGCTGGAGTTTTACGTGGAAGGACTGCGTTTCCCGGACGCGGGATTTACCGGACTGGTGACCATTAGAGCCAGCCTGCTGGAGAGCCAGGTGGAGGTAACGCCGGGCGGCAGTGCCTGTTGTGCCACTAACCAATAATCCTGTACAGTATCTTCTATCACTGTGGGCGATATGGCCGCTATTTCAGCACTGGACTCTGTTCTGCAGTGGTTCTATACCCAGGGGGTTTGCCCATGGTCCTATATATTGGCAGTGTCCACATAGCTGAATAGAGGGTCACAATGGTAGTGCCCGTGTGCCGGCTATGGCGGGGGTGTCTCCCGTCTGTTTCCCTCCATATATAGAAGCTGATGGTGGCTGCTTGGGTCCTGTGTCTCGGTCAGATTCAGTTTCGAGATCCTTGGCTTAAGTTTACCTTCTGTTTCTAATGGTGCTATCAACATCCTCCGCAGCAGTGCCAGGATCTCTGCTTCTTACAGAGAGGGTGGGGGGCTCTCAGAAGCGGATCCAAAAGTATCGCCCACCTCTCTGCAGACCCTGAGTGACATCTCTTCAATTCCATCTGCCTTCGTCATTCTGTTCAAGAACCAGGAGGTTCAGGATTAATAGGTCCTGCATCACAGGGGCTTGGCCATGGTGTGGGCCCCCATCCTCTGTTCTGATTTGCTTGCAGGGAATCCCACAGACCCCCATATTCACAGACGTGGTGACATTCCGAATCGCACCGCTGATAATGACGCCCAACACGTTGGAGCCTGTGGAGGTTTATGTCTGCAGGTAATGAGTGGCGCCTCTCAGAGATGATTAAGGATTAAGACTCCCAACATTGTGTCCACTTTCTCCTTGCAGCGTCAAAGACAACTACCTCTTCCTGAAGGAGATTAAGAACCTGGTGAGCGGAGCCAATTACAAGATCCAGATCTGCTTCGAGGACGTGAACCGAGGGGATCGCTGGATGCAGGTCTGTGTGATATGGCCTCCCGAGGCACAGGGTCAGTGTGGCAGTAATATGTAATACAATGTATGTCCTCACAGGATGAGATGGAGTTTGGATACATTCATGCTCCACACAAAAGCTTCCCAGTCGTCCTGGATTCTCCCCGAGACGGAGAACTGAAAGATTTTCCTATTCGGGAATTGCTGGTAAGTTACGTGAGACCAACAATGACATCACTGAGTGTCTCCTATCCATCACCAGAGATCAACGGTGACATCACTGAGAATGCCACCTATCCATCACTAGAGATCAGAGGTGATATCCCTGAGAATACCGCCTATCCATCACTAGAGATCAGATGTGACATAACTGAGAATGCCGCCTATCCATCACGAGATCAGATGTGACATAACTGAGAATACCATCTATCCATCACCAGAGATCAGCGGTGACATCACTGAGAATGCCGTCTATCCATCACTAGAGATCAGAGGTGACATAACTAAGAATGCCGCCTATCCATCACTAGAGATCAGATGTGACATAACTGAGAATGCCACCTATCCATCACCAGAGATCAGCGGTGACATCACTGAGAATTCCGCCTATCCATAACTAGAGATCAGAGGTGACATCACTGAGAATGCCGCCTATCCATCACCAGAGATCAGAGGTGATATCCCTGAGAATGCCGCCTATCCATCACCAGAGATCAGAGGTGATATCCCTGAGAATGCCACCTATCCATCACCAGAGATCAGCGGTGACATCACTGAGAATTCCGCCTATCCATCACTAGAGATCAGAGGTGATATCCCTGAGAATGCCGCCTATCCATCACTAGAGATCAGATGTGACATAGCTGAGAATGCCACCTATCCATCACTAGAGATCAGAGGTGATACCCCTGAGAATGCCTTCTATCCATCACTAGAGATCAGATGTGATACCCCTGAGAATGCCGCCTATCCATCACTAGAGATCAGATGTTACATAACTGAGAATGCCGCCTATCCATCACTAGAGATCAGAGGTGATACCCCTGAAAATGCCGCCTATCCATCACTAGAGATCAGATGTTACATAACTGAGAATGCCGCCTATCCATCACTAGAGATCAGATGTGATACCCCTGAGAATGCCGCCTATCCATCACTAGAGATCAGATGTTACATAACTGAGAATGCCGTCTATCCATCACCAGAGATCAGAGGTGACATCACTGAGAATGCCGCCTATCCATCACTAGAGATCAGAGGTGACATCACTGAGAATGCCACATATCCATCACCAGAGATCAGAGGTGACATCACTGAGAATGCCACCTATCCATCACCAGAGATCAGAGGTGACATCACTGAGAGTGCCGCCTATCCATCACCAGAGATCAGAGGTGACATCACTGAGAATGCAGCCTATCCATCACTAGAGATCAGAGGTGATATCACTGAGAATGCAGCCTATCCATCACCAGAGATCAGAGGTGACATCACTGAGAATGCAGCCTATCCATCACTAGAGATCAGAGGTGATATCCCTGAGAATGCCGCCTGTCCATCACTAGAGATCAGATGTGACATCACTGAGAATGCTGCCTATCACCAGAGATCAGCGGTGACATAACTGAGAATGCTGCCTATCCATAACTAGAGATCAGCGGTGACATCACTGAGAATGTCTCTTATCCATCACTGAGAATGTTGCCTATCCAGTTATGGCTAGCTTCCATTTGGGTCCCATTGATGTTTGGTCGGCATACTGCGTGGTTATTGCCGCTTATCTTTGCCTCTCGCATTGGGTTTTATAGATGTGGTATATTAGGCCATGAGTGTCTCTACCGTGTCGGGTGTCACCCTGGTATTCCGTGCAGGATCTGGTAGCCGGGAGTTTTCTGGGCATGCGTCCCGGGTATTTTGCAGGTTGTCTTACAGTTTAATAGAAGCTGATGGTCAATTAATCTCAATCTGTAATGGAAAGTCGTCTCGGGTGTCGATCCCAGGTCCGGGGCCAGGAGACAACTTTTCTTCCCCCACAGCAGAACTTTGGGCTTAGCGACTGCCATATTGAGCGTGATGGATCATGATTGAATTATCTCCAGGCTGCTCTCGTCTTACCTACCCTAGGAGCTGCTCTGGATGTGTGCAGTGCCAAGGTCTCCCCATCAGTCTCAGTTTCTTGTACTGGATTTTATGGGTCAAAACATCGTGAATTTTGCTGATTGTCATTGGAAGCGAAAATAATTTAGTTGTCATGTGAGTGTCAGTGGAGCGCCCACAAAGCAATGCTCTAAGTACAGCTTTGGATGTGACTGGAGTATAAGACTTGATATCTGTGTGTTGCTGATAGTCTCCGTGCATTTTCAGGGACCAGATTTTGGCTATGTTACAAGAGTTGCAGCTTCTAGGGAGGTCACAAGCTTGGACTCCTTTGGAAACCTTGAAGTGAGTCCTCCGGTGACGGTCGCAGGGAAGAAGTATCCACTGGGCCGGATTCTGATCGGGAGCAGCTTCCCCAGGTAAGCACATAAAGCGGTCTGACATGGTGCAGCGGTGGGCTATCTGTATCTAAGGTTCCCCAATCGGTAATATGACTGCTTGCTGTCCTGTGGCTTCCCAGTAAGTCGCTGGTGCAGTGGTGGGCAGTCTATCACTGTAATATGACCTTTTGCTGTCATACAGTGGCCATTGCGGTCTCGTGTCCTCTCGCACCCTCTCCTATAATTACCCTCAGCTGTCACACGAGTGGCAATAAACACCTTTATGCTGCTTTGCTGAGTTGGCAGAGTTATTTGTGCGGGCACCTCGCTGTGCTCACCTCTAACCCTGCCAGTGGTGCTGGGGCACGCACCGTGCTCATGTGAGTCCTCAGATCTGGATTACATGACGTCAGCAGGAGCCTGGATCAGGGCGGTCTCCTGCCTGTGGGTTCAGGGGCCCTCATCTGTCAGCACAGGCCTTCTCCCTGTAGATTGTAAGCTCTGCTGTCCTCACGTCTTATTCGCGCTAATGAGCACAATCCATGAACGGGTCTGTTCGTGCCGCAGGTTCACTGCCCAGCGTCTCCTCTCTTCACAGCTCGTCTGGTAGACGAATGACCAAAGTAGTGCGGGATTTTCTGAACGCCCAGAGAGTGCAGTCGCCCATCGAGCTGTTCACGGATTGGCTACTTGTGGGTCACGTGGATGAATTCATGACTTTTGTGCCAGCACCAGATCAGAAGGTATCGTCTGCAGTTTACATGGTTGTATTGGGGGTACAGTTCATCACTGGTCAACCTTATCACCCCACAATGGCAATAACATACTGTCTCAAACTATTATTTCCCTATTTTGGGATTATACCCGATCACACTCCCATCCTGAGTGATCGCTGCCAACACCTGATGCCATTCTGTAATGATCTGTTGCCACCTGCTGGACATCACGAGTAATGATTGCATTATCAGCACAGACCCCCAGATGAGTTCTCCAGGGACCAGTTGTGGGGCAATTGGGATCGATGAATCCAATGTGCAGATCCACAGCCAATATGTGAATGTTCTTATCCTAGGGCTTCCGCCTGCTCCTGGCTAGTCCGGCCACCTGCTTTAGGGTCCTACAAGACAAGAAGCAAGAAGGGCACGGAGACGTCATCATGTTCCAGGGTGAGGGCAGCAGCGCAGCGCCATCCCGAAAAGCATTGCACATATTGAAAGGGATATTCTTCTTAATTCTCATGTTCCTCTCGCAGGATTAGAAACCAAACGATGGACTGTGACCAAGATCCTCTCCACGGATGTCATCGTCCAGGAAAATGCTTATGCACAGGTAAGAGCTCGAGAGACCCAGATATTCAATGAGCAAATCTGATTGGTTAATTAGCCATAGATCATAGATAGCAAGTGCAGAGGTGCCATTTTCATGAACGCACAGTGCAGCATTGAGCACATACTTGAAGGTACAACGTTGACTTTGTAGTTAATGCACACATAGCAGCCACGTGACTTTCCCATGACTCCATGCAGCAATGTGCTGTAGAAATGCCCCATGGGACCGTGGCGCATAGGGCAGCAGTGAGGTATGGGCAGGTACGTGAGAGGAGGATGTTACCGCCGCTTATCCTCTTTCAGCACTGCATTGACTGGAACAGAGATATCCTGAAGACTGAGCTCGGCCTCACGGAGGAGGACATCATCGATGTACCAGCCCTATTCAGGCTTCACCAGAACAAGGCTGTGGCTTTCTTCCCCAACATGGTGAGTACTGTTCCACGATGCCCCACACGATATCAGTGATGCCCGAGAAGTCATGAGCTTCTCTCTGCTTTATCTGTGTTTCCTCAGGTGAATATGATTGTTCTGGGGAAAGACCTAGGCATTCCCAAACCCTACGGGCCCGTAATCAAGGAGACGTGCTGCCTGGAGGATTACGTCATCGAGCAGGTCAAGCCCTTAGAACTGAGATGCACGTTCATCAATGATGTGGTGTCGTACCACAAGAAGCTGGGTGAGGTGCATTGCGGCACCAACGTTCGCCGGAAGCCATTCACCTTCAAGTGGTGGCAGATGGCGGAGCCGTAGTGGCCGGAGGTGGCCTGGACCTTTCTCATCCTCGGTAATCTCCTTCTGAGCTCCAGTCCTCAGATGGTTTAGTGTTGTGTAGCCGGGACAGGTCAGGGACGGTTACCTGCCCGCTCTAAGCCTATGCCACATCAGCGGGCAGGTATAAGAACACAGGCCAATATATACTTACCCCAGACCTATGCAAAAAGGCCAACGATAGAGGACATCTTCAATAAATAAATTTGCCTTAAGGGTTGGATAAATCTGCCAAGCAGCTTCACGTATAGGAAAGTTTGAGCTTGCGGTGTGGCAGAGAATCCCAAGAGAGCGGCTGAAACTATGAAGTGTCTTCTAATCCACAGATCTCACCGATTATAAGTTATTAAAGGCCGCTCACACGAGTTACTGCCAGGCGGAGTAAGGACAGAGGAGATTGCTGCACGCCGACCACCCTGAGGATGATGAGTGATGGGCACAGATATGATGCATATATCGATATATTCCCTGGATTTTCTGTTTTGTGTTGGGACTTGCAGCGTTGCCTGTAGCGGGATGTGATGATTACGATGTTTTTTTTTTTACACTAATATATCTCTTTCCAATGTTTCTTACTACTGCTGAGTTTTATGTAGTTTCTCCTAACGTCACACTAAAGGGCTAAACAAAACTTATCTGGAACGTTTCTCCCAGATCTTGTGTGTAGGGGGCGGTGTAAAAACCAAGAGATGAGCAATGACTGAACGAAAGACGTCTTCCCTCCCCTTGCTGCTCCTAACAGTGTGCACACATCGCCAGTAGGGGGCGACACTGAATTGCCTTGTGGCTCAGGAATGACTCCTCCCTTATATTGTCAGCCGTGACAGGAGCTGTCCCTTAAGGATTTCATATTCCTGTTGCACTTGTGTAGTGGCTGCCGACAACCCGGCGGGTCAGCAAATTTTAGAGGAGACATGTGGTTGCAGGTTCCATATCCACTCATAAAATATACGGACCACTACAAATTGCAGACCCCTAAATCCTGTTGTAAGAATGAAAAGTAAATAAGAGTCACAGACGAGACCATGGCCGCCGCGTCCATGCAGCAGGCATTGCTCTACATCACGGTCAGTGCCTTATCAGACGCCCCCCACTGTTCACGTCATGACTCTCGTGTGTCCCACGTGCCCTCTGTCCTGTGTTATTACTAACTGCCATAATAAAATATTTGGAATGAAACGCGCTTGTCTGATTCTATTAAGGGTGACGCGGAGTACAGGGTGTCTCGGAACTACCACCCCCAGCATCCGGACCTGACACAATGTGACGATGGCTGGGTCTGCAACTATAAATATTCACATGATGCTGGTTCATTGGGTAGTTCCTGGGATCTCCCGGGGGTGCCCAGCTTCTTATTAATGAATCCTAACCATAAAAGGTCCCATGAGGTCCTGCATAAACTTCCCCGGGGTAAATCACTTGCTCAGGGGGTGTTACCTCATATTTGGGGGGATCTTGCACAAGAGCTGCACTGTAATACACAAACATTACGTATAGCTGATGGGTGGGCTCAATGGACCCCAATCCAACACCTGCAGAACTATCGGGCCAGCACAACTGTATGGCGGGGTAATGCATTGGTCGATGGCTCCATTGTCGCAGTGTCTGGGCACAGAGTATTGGGGTGTACATGGGGGGGCACTATGGCTAGACCCATAATGCCTACAAGATAGAAGAAAACAAAATGATATTCTGTGAAATTAAACTGTTTATTCTTAGGAAGAGGTTCTGCATCAGCTGTGGTGTATAATTTGATAAAGTGAAGAATGTTACTCCAGTGTGATGCAGGAAAAATGATAATTACTTACGGGTAATTTGAGTTTCCAGATCCATGACAGCACCATTAGTGAGAGATGGCTTCCGCCCCCAGGAAACAGGAAACCTGCAGGGAAGATAAAAGAAGGGGGCGGTACCTCTCTCCTTAGTTTTGTTACAGAGTATGGAAGGTGAACGCCTTATTAGTTTAATATGCTCATATTCTTTTCAATGCCATATTTGTAATGCATCAATATCCTGTTATTTACATCATACCACCATCACCAAGATAGGGCGGGAATAATGTGGTGCTGTCATGGATCTGGAAAATCGAATTACCCGTAAGTAATTATCATTTTTCCCTTCCCCATGACAGCACCGTGAGAGGAAGAAATAGAAAGACTCCTAGGGTGGGACAACAGCAGATAGCACTTTCCTACCGAAGGTAAGATCTGAACGCACTCGGTCTAGCCAATAGTGACGGAAGAAAGTGGAAGGTGAAGACCATACTGCTGCATTACAGATCTGTTCTATAGATGCATTTGCCCTATCTGCCCAGGATGTGGGCTGTCAACCCCGGAGGAGGAGTTTCCCCTACAGAGGAGTAGGAAAGAGAAATAGACATACGCAGCCACCGTGCAATAGTTGATTTTGAGGCCTGCCTCCCCGTTTGTCCCCTGAAAGGAAACAAAAAGGGCTGACGACTGTCACCAGGACTCTGTTACTTCTAAATATTAAAGTACACATCTTCTGACGTCTAAGCAATGAGAAGTTTCCTCTCCCTAGGATTTAGGGTTGGCACAGAAGGATGGTAAGGTTATCTCCTGGCCTCTATGGAATTTTGAGTTCACTTTTGGTAGGAAAGCAGGGTCAGTTCTAATCAGCACCCTGTCATCCACTATAGTATTATATGGTGCGTTAGCAGAAATAGCCTGCAATTCACTAATACGTCGAGCAGACGTTAACGCTACCAGGAGGACTGTTTTCAGTGTCAGAGACTTTATGGAGATAGTTGTGATAGGCTCAAACGGAGGTAGTGTCAGAGCCTTGATAATTACATTTAGATCCCAGGGAGCCACCTTTAATCTGGATTTAAACGGTCTAGATGTAAATGAGGCTCGAATAAATCTATACACCCAAGGGTGGTTGGCAAGCTTTTGGTCGAATAACACAGCTAATGCTGCCACATGTACTTTTAAGGTGCTGGTGGATAGACCCCTCTCCAGCCCTTTCTGGAGGAACTCCAATACTTTGGATATCGGGACTTCTTGAGTTGTATCCGTTAGGGAACGTCCTGAGAACTCCAGGAATTTCTCCCAGACCTTCTGATATTTTTCCCTTGTGACTTTCTTCCTGCTTGCTAGGAGGGTGGTAACTAAGGGATCTGAGAAGCCTTTCCCTAGCAGGAGCCTCCTTTCAAGTTCCAGGCGGTTAGATGTAGTCTGTGTACTTGAGGGTGCCACACCGGACCCTGATGTAGAAGATCTGGATGCTCTGGCAAGATCCATGGGTCCGAGATGGATAACCGTCTGAGCCACGTGAACCACGCTCTTTTTGGCAAAAACGGTGCTATTAGAATTATCCGCACCCTGTCTTCCCAAATTTTCTTCAGGATTGTTGGTATCAGTGCAAATGGGGGAAGCGCATAGGCTAATTGGAATGTCCATTGGTGTAGCAAGGCGTCCACCCCTACCGGATTTTCTCTTGGATTTAGGGAATAGAATTTTTCTACTTTCCGGTTTTGTCTTGTGGCAAACAGGTCCACTTCCGGAGTTCCCCAGTCTGCACAGATTTCCCCAAACACTTTTTGATTTAGGGGCCACTCTCCCTGGTGTAATACATGGCGGCTTAGGAAGTCTGCTACCAGATTGTCCGCTCCTTTCAGGTGCGTGGATAGGGATCGCAGATTGGCTTCTGCCCATAGAAATAATTGGCTGGCTTCTTCCATCAGTGACTCCGATCTCGTACCGTCCTGTCTGTTTATATATGAAACGGTTGTAGTGTTGTCGGACAAGACCACCAAATGTCTTCCTCGGACTTCCTCCGGTATTTGGAGGATTGCCTGTCTTACGGCCGCTAATTCCTTGAGGTTTGAAGTTGCTCTCTCCATCATGGGTCCCCACTGCCCCTGTAAAATATGCTCTGACAGATGTGCGCCCCAGCCGAGGGGTCCTGCGTCTGTGGTTAAGACTAGCGGATCCTGGATTGACCAGGACACGCTGTTTTTTAGATATAGTGGTTCTTGCCACCATTTCAGTGAGTCCCGTACCTGTGGTGACAATATAATTTTTCGGTTTAAATTGGTCGGATTCTTTGCTTGCTCGGCTATTACCTGCCACTGCAATATTCTGGTATGTGCTTGTGCCCATTGAACCGCTGGGATTGTTGTTGTTAGCATCCCTAAAAGGGACATTGCTTCCCTTAGGGATGTGGATTTGCTTGATTGTACGACGTTTATCCTTTGCTGTAGGACACGTATTTTCCTGTCTGGAAGCACACTTTCTTGTGTGAGAGAATTTAACTGGATACCTAGGAACTCTTGTATCTGAACCGGTACCATTTTTGAAATTTATCATCCAACCTAAGTTTGTTAGTACTTCTCGTACTTTTGTTACTGCTCTCACGCCATCCTTTGTTTGTCTGCTATAACAAGAAAATCGTCCAAGTATGGCACTATTAGT
>VIAB01001751.1:145784-156446 GCA_009801035.1 Oophaga pumilio | reverse complement strand
ATAACCACCCTTTGTTTTCTATCCATGACATGTGACATGAAGTAAGTATGAAGATATCATATGAAGTAGAAGACACAAATATTGCCTGAATGCATGGCTCATGTAGAAGGAGGAGTTTAAAGTTTCTATTCAGTCTACACCAAATAGACTGTTTCAAAGACTCCCATCTTGTAGTGCTATGAACCTCGTTTGACCATCAGAATCACAGCAATTCATTGTGGCTTTGATTTAACTTCGTGTTGAAGTAGTGCTTTAGGAATATTTGACCATAAGGACATGATAGCTTTGTGCAATTGCCTCAGATTAGATGGAGGGGCTGTCCTCCTCTAAACAGCCCTCTCTACCTGTAGTAATGATTCTCTATAGGTTTAAGATCTGGAAACTGAGCAGGTCTAGGTAAGTCATTTTCTTGGAACCACTCAATGACTATATGTTCTTTGTGGTTGGGTGCATTTTACTACTGAAAAGGTACAAGCTAACCACCAGCCCTCGTCACACTAAGCGAGATCGCTAGCTAGATCGCTGCTGAGTCACAAGTTTTGTGACACAACAGCAATCTCGGCAACGATCTCGCTATGTTTTGACACTTACCAGCGATCAGGCCCCTGCTGTGAGATCGCTGGTCGTGTCAGAAATGCCTGGACATTTCTTTGGTCGTTGAGATCCCGCTGGGTAGCATGCATCGGTGTGTTTGACACCTTTTACCAACGATCTCGCTAGCAACTCAGCTCTGAGACACATAGGAGACACATTGTTACACAGGTCGCTGCGGGTCGACGATCGTTGCTGCGTCGTTGGGAAGATCTGACTGTTTGGCATCTCACCAGCGACCACATAGTGACGCAGAAACGATCCCTGCCAGGTCGCATCGTTGTCGGGATTGCTGCTGCGTCGCTGAGTGTGACGGTACCCTAAGCCTTGCCTTTCAAATGTCACTCCACAGTTATCAGATAACCCAGAGTATGCCAAGAAAACACCCCCCACACCATTACTTCACCTTCACCAGCTTGAAGGGTTCCTTGAATCATTCTGTTTGCACCAAACTCAGACCTTCCCATCCAGAAAACTGGATTCATATGACCATGTAATAGTTTTCCACTGCTAAGTAATCCAAATTGTGCACTTTTTTTCTCTTACTGGAGTCTTGTCTTTCTGCTCTGTTTAGATAGCAATACCACTAGAGCTAGTTTTCTGCTCTTATTGCTCATCTGTGCTAAAGAACAATAAATTGTGCATTTGGACACATTAATTAAAGCATCAGTGTTGTATTCTGCTGTAATTGACTTGCCTGTACACCAACTAGTCTTCAGAATCATTCTAGACATCCTCCGGACCCCCATTTGTTTGAGTAGTTCATGTTTACATACAGGATGCTCTTTCACTGGGTGTTTTTCTCACACTATTCTTGATGATTCCCCCGAAATCTTTGCTTGAGAAAATCACACAAGTTGGCAGTTTTGAGATCCAGGTCGTCTAACCCTTAAGATCATGATTTATCCAAAGTAATTAAGATCTTTCAATTTTTGTGTTTTCCCATTTTAATGTTGGTTCATGCTGAAACTGATCACTTGTTTTTTTGGTGGACTTAGGATTGTGTGTCTCATTTGCATAAAGGGTAACTCCAATTATGAAAGGACAGATGTCTCTAGCAAAGTGGCTATTTAGTGTATGTATACAATAGAAGAACATTTCGGTTGATTAAGCAGGTACGTTATATTCCCACCTAATTGTTCTACAATACATGCACCATCCGTAGAATATAGTGTTAGGTGCCTACTTTTAGTCTCATCTTGAAAATCAAAGGAGAATGGATTTATCTGTTTTTGTTTACAAATAGAAACCGAAGATTGCAAATGGAAAATTTCTAGGGAGTTTCACAGACTCCTTTCCATGAGGACTATTAAACATACTTGCCTACTGTGTTCTTGAAGTAGAATGTTTTACAGACAAGTTGTTGGATCTTTGCTCTTAAAACTCACTGCATGCAGTTGAAAAGCAGTTGTGAATTTATTTTGAAATGTTTTCACAATTCTTCTAAGCATGACAGAGGGCAAAGAGCAGCTGGCTCAGTTCTACGAAGAATATGGCTAATTATAGAACCTCAAGGTGTAAGTTTAAAGGTTAAACATATTTACATTTTTTAATGAGTATCTGTATCAGTCACTGTAGATCAACCACTGTGTCCACTTTTTTGTGCATTATTTTCTCGATTCATTGCCCTTTTTTGCTTTTTCTATTGTTGGAGTGATTATGTTCTAATAGTAACTTTTTAATTTCCTTTTTAACTTCCTTTATTTAGCTTGATTGTGTTTCTCCTAATGTAGTTTGTTCAACTCTGAAACGGGTAGATTAATAATACTTTTTTGTTTCACACCATCATCTCTATTGGATATCTTCTTAACCAGCAGTACAGAAAATGTATCCATATATCAATTTGTACTATTGCAGAAAAAAATATATACTCGCATACTGTCCATGATTTTTTTTGTGGACCACTCAGTCCACAAGAATTCACCTACATGTGAACAGCCCCATAGACTTTAATAGGTACGAGATGAAAAGCTGACATCTGAATGAACCCTTAGGTGTACAAAACCGGGAATATTAAGCAGTGATGTCACAGTACATGGATAGTGAGCACAGTAAAGTGAGGCAAAGAGTAATTGTGCACGATAATGACACCGCATGAGAATTCAGTACACCAGTAACGTGTTATAGCGTAATAAATACTATGATGTCACAGAGAACAGAAATAAACTAACAAAGATCCTCTAAAGGCACATTTACATGCTTCAGATTTTACAAACCAACAATTGACATTTTCTGACTCCAACGGTTCTAATTGGAAATAACAATGAACCATCATTTATACTTTTAAATGAAAATGATCAGCAATGAAATAAGCAAATTTTCAATTTTAGGCAAGACTCAATAATGACAAATGACTTTCATTTTCCATTTTTGCTCATTTTGTGTCTTTAGGCTCGGTTCACATGTTGCGGTCATAATGCGATTTTGTTTTTCTCCACGACTTTTTCACCATAATGTCTCATTCAGACGTCTGTGATTAATCCTGATTTGTAAAAGCACAGAACTCTGTAAATCGGTGTTTTGGATAGGATTTTCATCATTGTATCAGTTTCTTACCAGCAGTGTTTCATTAGTGGTTTTCACTTATGAAAATGACAGTTACTCCTATTCATTTTAATGTTAATCACGGATAACATACAGATGTCACCTGTGTGTTGTCTGTGAAGTCTACAGACCCGTGAACTTGTATGGGTGATTTTGATCCATGAATGCAATCAAAAGCTGTAATATCTCCTTGATAAACCACACATGTGAATAGTAACATAAGCTATAATGGGTATGCATAGAGAAATGGACATCTGAAGAGGCATTGAAGAGATCACTTTTATCATTGCTTGGATTCATTTGATTACTAATGATGATTGTGATAATTGCAACATATGTAAGGAGGACTTCTGTTCACTCCAGCGGTTCATGGGTAATGCTGGGTATTGTGAACCCATGAGACCTGAAGAAAAACCTAGCCATACATACCATCTGTTGAGGGATTTTTATGTTTTTCTGAATTTTTCCAGATATTGTATGTGATGCTAAAATACTGTATAATGTGCTAAAACTGTAGAAAAAAAAAAGACATGGCACACATATCCAAATCATACATTGATCTAATGCTGCCAGACAAACATTTACGAAAGTGAACGGAAGCTTCTTAGTTTAACATTCTGATGAAGCCAACTGCCACATCAGATTGAACGTCTCACTGGGTCACTAGCCGTAAAGGTGCAGCTCTGTGCGCAAACTACCATCCTGGCAGCAGTACACAAATCAAGAGGGGCAACCTGGTTCCCCACAGCACTCGTGCTGAAAGGTCTCATGACTCCAGGTCACACCAATCCACAGGCACAAAAAACAGCAACAATGGCCGCCACAAAGCACCGACACTAAGTGAAAGGAGCTGATAAATTGACCTTCCATGTGTTCAAAGACTGAACTGAGAGCAAAAATAGGCAGAAACCCAGTTCTTGCATTTTCCATTACTGTACCCTGTTTTCTTTTTTTGTTTTACTTGGTACATTTTAAAAATTACAAGAAGGAAAATGAGCCGATGCAAAAGTTTGGGCACCTTGCATGGTTGGTACCTAGTGCATTCAGGTCCACAGGAGTGTTTTTGTCCAAAATATAAATACACTTTATTATATAGCATAGGTAAAAACACATAATGACATATAACCACAAACAGAAGACACAAAAATTCCTAAGTGACAAGTAATAAGCATCCGGTTATAATTGCATTATATAGGTACGCGTCCAATCAAGGAGAAGTATAGCTATCCAATTATTCTTAAGAGCAGCATAGGTAAATGAGTCACATACTGACATATAAGTGCTTGTCATAATGACCAGATAAATAACAAATTACCCGAAAGCTGCATAAGATATAAGTTGCCTATAGCAGATATTGCACCTTACCCATGATGGATAAAGATAGGAGTCACAAGGGAATGAAACAACCCCAATGTGCGTTTCGCGTGTAATGTATTCACCTTCCTCAGAGGGGTAAAACATTTCAATTCTATTTAACCAACAGAACTTGTGGTCACATGGTCTCGTTAGACCAATAACGGCTGGGTATATCGACGCATGTGCATCTCACTGTCCGGGCTGACCTAGTCGCCTATGGCAATCAAGGGGGACCATGCATGGAGACAAGGATGCATTTCTAGGATTCCTGGGCGTGCGCAGATGACCATACAGATGCCTGCAGCAGTGTGGGGGCACAGACAGGCAGAATTTACACGCGCACACCATAGACTGTTATATTATCGGATCTCAGACATGTGGACAGATTAAAGGTACGCATAACAACCAAAAACAACTACATGCAGCCTTATTCTACCCAACGAAACATATAAACTGTGCATTATATTTTAAGAAAAGGGCACACATATGTATGGTAACTTGCTGCACGGGTTTTGTCTGCATGATGAGATGTATTCATAAATTACCATGTTGTTGATAGTTGAAGAGAGCCTGGTCAAGATTTAACCACATAATAAATCAGCAAATTGACAGTGAAAGGAAAATACAAATGTCAAGAGAAATTAAAAATACTATAATTAAAAAATTTAAGATACCATTAAGACAATATCTTAAAGAAAAGAGGTGAAATTCAGGGACTGAATCAAATCCAGAAGGGCCATAATTCCTAATTCTACTATCAACTTCATTTCTCTTTGGGCACACAGGTTTTTTTGTTTTTTTTTGTTACCACCACGTATACCACCGTGAATCATATCAATACCGCGTATCATGAAAGTTTTCGAGTTGCAGTCATGATACATTTTAAAGTGACGTGGCACCGTCTTTAATGTTGTTGTGTCAGTCACTATCCTCGCTGCACCAATGTCTCTCACATGTTTCCTTATCCTTACATGCAATTCCCTTGATGGAAGTCCTACGTATATTTTCCCCACAACCACAGGTTCCATAATAGATAACATAGGAACTGCCACACTAAATATAATGGTTTGTTATACTGATGATTGCCAGAGGCAGATTATTATTTATTATTTATATATATATATATATAGCATCATTGATTCTGGACCGCCCGCAAGGGTATTGGGGTACTCTGTACCATATCAGACCGTTCTTCAGGGGAATTGTCACGGCAGCAGTGACCCGGTCCGTGACCCTAGACGTCCAATCAAAATGCAAAATGATGAAGTAAAATAAAAGGGAAATAAGGAAAATAGTTTGTGATGCCACCTGTGGTATTCGGCAATAATGGTGTAAGCCGACGCTGCTTCAGAGTCCGCTGGGGCTGTTGGTGATGCAGCAGAGTTGTTACAGCTCTCCACAGGTAGAGCTAGGCCTCAGGGCAACTGTATGTGTAAGAGACAATGGTGGTTGTAGGGCAGGGCAGATGACGCAGTTATTATCACAGCGTGGTGCAGTCTGTTCTGATTACTTACATTTGTTGTTACAATCCCCAGCCGGGGTGCTGTGTCCTCTGGATAGGTAGTCCAGATATCTCTCAGGTAAATCGGGGTACACCATGTCAGAATCCCCTTCAGATGTTCCTTTCCTGGCCGTCCCTCTGTGCTGGCTCCTGCCTCTTCTGCCTTGCGCCTGCCATACAGTGTCCCAAGACAGCAGCCTTGGTTCCTATCGGGCGACGTTTTCTAGTCCCCTTGAGCCTATATGGCTGCATTTTCAGCGAATGTGTGCAGATTTGGCTGTAGCACATTCAGATACTGCAGCCTCCGGTTGGCTAGCTGAATACTCAGTTTCTCCATTAGACTGAGGCTGGTCCCCTAACTGCGACCTGGTCCCTCCACCCAACTACAGTCGGTGTGGATACGGGCCTCACGGTTGGATTTCTCACTACCTGTGCCCCTAGGACCACTTCTTCCTCTCTCTCATTGAAGCTTCTTTCTCTTTCTGTCTTTTCTGGCTTTTTTCTCTCTCTTCTGTTGTCTGGTCTAGGGAAGAGCTCCTCTCTGCTCAAGTCTCCAGCACCGACTCCACTGTCTGACTCTCACTGTCCGTGGTCTCTCAGACCACTCACTAAACTCCTCCCCTTCCCTACTTTCTCCACACACACCCTCTTCCTAGCTCCTCCCGAGCTCTGAGAGGTCTGGTGTTGGATGTAAGTGTGTGGGTTCTGGATGATGTCCCCTCCTTACCTGAGAGTGGAGCACCACACCTCTGGTTGAGGTGCAGTACCTCTGTGGCGACTGGACCTCAGGAACGCCACAATTATATGGTGCAGAACTGCAATTGGTGCAGGGCAGTTAATGGCCGCATGGAAAACTCCCATTAATGGGTCCCCTGGATCCAAAGAGGTTACAATTAAGTGGAATATAGTGGCTTTTGACCAATATATCTTTGAGGTTTCTACTACATTTTGGCATCATTAGAGGGGAAGTAGTAAGATATGAACTCCAATGAAGGATCAGTAATTAGCACAGACCAATGTCTTTCCAAAATAGATCTCATAGTCCCCCAATCTTGGTTGTAGGTGGAAATGAACCTCAACTGTCCATCACAATCATCTTATTTTATTGCAAAATTATATACTTGGCTCATTTATAAGCAAGTTTAATGCACATTTTATTATAACCCCTATCTATAAACCTAGCTGTCAGGTCCCTAGCTTCATTCTCAAACTTTGTCAGAAGAGCATATATGCTTCATTCTGAGGAATTGACCAACTGGGACAGCCCTAACCATGGAGGAATTGTGTGCAGAATCTGCATGTAGTAATGTATTCACTGTTGTTTTTCTGTACACATCTGTTTGTAAATGACACGGTTTATCCATCTCAATGGTGATGCCTAGAAAATCTATCACACAATTGTTATAATTGAAAGTCCATTTTATGTTAAAAGGATACTGATTGAGTTGGTTCATGAGTCGCTCCTGTTAAGTCACAGTACCTTGCCAAATAATTTACAATCAATGTACTTCAGCCAGCACTGCACATGGTCAATGGCCGGCACCCCCCCAATCACCAAATAACCATGCTCCCAGTAACTCTGGAACAGGTTGCGTATGCAAGTGCACAGGCTGTGCCACCTTTATGTAAATAAAAATTGTCCTTAAAAACAAAAAAGTTGTGCGTAAGGACAAACCAGAGCCACTCAAGAACTAAATCACTAATGCATCTGTCTCAGCTGGAAGTCCCCAGAAAGAAGAGTACAGCGTTAAGACCATGCTGGTGTAATGGGATTCTATGTCAGCAGTGACTAGTAGCATATCTGACTCCACAAAGATCCCATCGACCCACCTAAGCACATCTATAGTGTCTTTGACAAATAACGGTAATGTCTCAACTAATGGTTTTAAATAAGTCGATAAATTTGCAGATAGGATCAAACAATCTGTCAAAACCGGACACTATAGGATGGTCAGGAGGGTTGACTGGATCCTTGTGGATTTTGGGGAGGAGGTAGAAAATCAGGATTTTTTTTTGGTAATAATGCCCTGTTCAAAAAACCCATATAGGATAGTGTACAGATGAGCAGAAAAGGAGGTAAAAGGAGAAACTGATAATGTCTCATATATATGCTTATCTTTTAATTTCCTAAATGCCTTTTTCTCATATTTAACTGGCCAGATCACAATGTTTCCCCCCCTTGTCAGCTCAACTGCCTTGTAAACCACATAATCAAATGTTTGTAGTTATTTTAAGGCCTTTCTTTGGCTAAAGTTCAAGTTATTAAATTTCCACTGAGATCTGCTTTTTTTTTTTTTTTTTTTTTAAATCCTTAAAAGCGAGTCTGTAAAAATTTCAATGGCTGGGCATAGTGACAAGGGGGAAACCTCGAGGATCTAGACAGAATATTTTTTAGAAATATACCTTGCTGATCATTTGTTTGTTCTTTTAGTGTTTCCTAAAAGATCAAAAGAGCTTCCTGCTCAGCTGCACTGTCCAGGCCTGAGTGTAGTTTTCTTAAAATAAGTTTACGAGAGAAAATGCACAGATCCTTCGTAGCTGTGAAGAAATTAAATGAGTTGGTGGGTGAGAAAGCTAATCCTTTGCTCAAAACCTCATGGTGTGCCTGTGTCAGAATACGGGTGATAAGTTAATTACCTGTACATTACAGTACTTTTTGTTTTTTTATCCTGTTGGTTAGTGCCCAATCGAGTTCTATGGTTTCTGAATGTTAAAGTATGATCTTTACACGCATCAGTCGCTTTTTTAGCTTGACCTTTGTCACCTGATGTATAGAAAATCATAAAGCCAGAATGAGAGCAAGATCTTGTGCCTGTATGAAAGAAGGGACGTGACTGATCAGTTCTCATCCTCCACTTGTTTACCCGATTAGTTAATTTATCATTAAGATCCCTGTGAAATTTCTTATATTTAATGGATTGTATTTCTTTTTCTCACAACTGGAAGTCATGATCCAGATCATCATTCGGCTTTCTCAAAGCATCTTTTTTTTTTTCTTCAGAGTGGCTTTTAATAGGTCATGAAAATTTGTAATTTTGAGTATTTGCAATTATGTACCTAATGGAAGCTAAATACATTACATGCGAAAAGTGCGTTGGTGTTGTTTCATTTCCTTGTGACTCCTATCTTTATCCATCATGGGTAAGATGCAATATCTGCTATAGGCAACTTATATCTTATAAAAAAAAAACTAAATCTATGAACTGGGATACAGACAGGTGTGCATGCTGCATGTAAGCGCACATTCACACTGGCCACTGAACAGAAAAAAAAACAAAGACCGAGACATAATGATTAAATACCCTGCAGTAAGTAAACAGCGAAGTGCATGAAAATAATATAGGTACTTGGTTAACATGTTTTTTGATAAAAAAAAAGATGCAACTGTCATTCCACCACTTCACGGTGACCTTAATTGGGACGGTCCTAACTCTAATAATAAAACCTTACCTTTTGTCAAGTGACATGCATGTGGAAAAGGGATAAGAACAACTGGACCCAGCCAGTAGACCCACAGCCATAGGGAACCACTTCAATATAATGTCCAGCTCAAAGAAAAGTTAGGCCACTCCTTTTTTATGTACATGGTGCAAATAGACTGAAAAAAGCCTAAATATATGAACTGGGATAATGATAAGGCAACTTATATCTTATTTATCTTTCGGCTAATATGTTATTTATGTGGTCATTATGACAAGCACCTGCATGTCAGTGTATAACTATTTACCTTTGCTGCACTTTAGATTAATTGGATAGCTATGCTCCTCAATGATTGGACTCCTAGCTATATAATGTAATTATAGTTGGACGCTTATTACTTGTCACTTGGGAATTTATTTTTTTTTGTCATTTTTGCTTGTGGTTAAATGTCATTGAGGGTTTTTACCTATGTTATATAACAAATTGTATTTTTATATTGTTGCTCAAAATACTCCTGTGTCTGTGAATGCGCTATGTAATCGTTTTGTGTGGCATTACCATTCAGACCTATGTACTGGAAAAAGTTTTGCAATTTTGTGTGTTTGTAATTATGTACCTGATGAATCTATTCATGGTTAATACTTAGTAGCAGCCCCTTTTGAAAGTATCTCCGCTTGTAAAAGCTTTTTGTAACCAGCCAAGAGTCTTTCAGTTCTTGTTCGAGGGATTTTCATCCATTCTTCCTTGGAAAATCCTTCTAGTTCTGTGAGATACCTCAACTCCAAAGTCTGAATCTTTCTGAAGGTCTTTTACAGTCAAGCGGGGATTCTGATTTGCCTCTCTAGCAATCCTACGTGCAGTTCTCATTGAAATTTTGCTTGGTCTTCCAGATCTTATCTTTACTTCCACTGTTCCTGTTAACTGCAATTTCTTAATTACATTTCGAACTGAGGAAAGAGCAACTTGAAAACGCTTTGCCATCTTCTTATAGCCGTCTCCATACACAGTCACTCGGCCCCATCGACCGAAAAATAAAAACAGTATAGGTCTCGGAAAATGGAAACAAAATCCCCCCCCCATTTTTTTTTTTTTTTTAGGAAACTTCTAATTTTTTTCATAATTAATAATTGAAATAATTGAAAAAAAAATGGACATGTTTGGTATTGCCATAATTGTACGTACTGTTGAGCAGAATCATATTGTGAAGTACCATATTTTTCAGACTATAAGACGCACTTTTTTCCTCCAAA
>VIAB01001751.1:126842-141290 GCA_009801035.1 Oophaga pumilio | reverse complement strand
GGCGACTTTTGAAAATGAACGACCTGTTTCGCTCAACTCTACATGGCACATCTCCATTAACAAAATGTCGTGATTGTCTCCTATTTGGATGACTTCTTAATAGTAGGCAGTTCGATCCTTCACTGCACTAGACAGTTGGAGGGTATAATGTCCACTCTAGAAGGGTTGGGGTTTCTTTTGAACCTTAAAAAGTCACGTTTGCTATCCCAGAGGGTGCAGGAATTCCTGGGTCTCATGCTGGACTCCAAGACTCAGGAGTGTCAGCTACTGGTGTCTAAATTAGAGGGTATTCAACATCAAGTTTTGAAGGCATGTCCTTCTTATGTCCCTTAGGAGTGCGATGTCCCTTTTAGGGTCGCTCACTTCCTGTATTCCGGCTGTTTGGTGGGCCCAATTCCATACTAGAACCTTACAGTGGGAAGTGCTACGTAATGACCATTTGCTTAAAGGGTGCCTAGAAGGAATGGTCTCTCTGTCCCCCTCTGCGATACAACCCCTTCTTTGGTGGTTAAATTTGTCAAACTTGTCCAGAGGGGTTCACTGGGTGAACCATATTTCCCGGATTATCATTACAGATGCCAGCCCCAAAGGTTGGGGGGCCCATCTTGGGAGGTGATGGTCCAGGGGACGTGGATAGGGATTGAGATTGGTGGTTCATCTAACCTGAAAGAGCTGGCAATAAGACTGCTCCTTATCTCTCTACAGGGTCAGCATGTCGGAATCCTTTCCGACAATCAGGTGACGGTGGCTTACATCACCCACAAAGGCGGGGACCTGGTCCAGGCCTTTAAAGGGAATCTGTCACCAGTTTTTTGGCCTATTATCTAAGAATGTCATCTAATAGAGTGTGATCTATACATTCCTCAACTATTTGTGAAACCCCCTGACTCCTCATGAATCCCCCATAAAAACCTTTTATATTGCTGCCGCACTGTATGTAAATATTCTCGGTCCGGGTCAATGGGCATTGGTTCTGGTCCCTCTCTCCACCCCTCCTCGGCGTACTGTATGCATTCCATTATGTGAATAGTGTTGTTCGAGTACAGGTCTCGCACGTGCTCATTCAAATAACCTGCACGTGCGCAGCATGTTTTGCCCAACTGCGGGCAAAGCCAAAAAGCATTAGTGCGCACACGCTGGAATTACTACATCCCGGAAGTATTTCACTGGTGGCAGATTTCCTTTAATGGAAGTGGCAGATCGTATATTTCAAATAGCCAAAGCTCCTCTGCTGTCAATAACCACTCTGCACATAAGAGGAAAAGAGATCATCAAGGTGGACTTCCTAAGTTGCAACCAACTCAGGCAGGGAGAATGGGTGTTAAACCGAACCATCTTCAACCATATTGTGCAGATGTGGGGGATGTCCGGATATGGACATCTTTGCCACCAGTGGGAAGAGAAGGGTGCATTGGTTCTGTTCTCTAAACCCCAGAGAAGGTCCACAGGGAGTGGATGCTATGCTAATTCCATGGGACTTCAGTCTGGCATATTTTTTTTTCCCCCAATAGTCCTGATTCCATTGGTGTTGAGAAAGATCCGGAAGGACAGGGCACGAGTTATCTTAATTGCCCCCTTTTGGCCCAAAACCCCATAGTATTTCTGACTGAGGACGATGTCCGTCACCAATCCATGGGTTCTTCCTGAACTCCCAGATCTCCTCTCCCAAGGGCCAATTTAATTTGAGAGGGTGCTGTTGATAGGGAAAGGGTTTTCTCACAATCTAGTGGTCATTCTACTTCAGAGTAGGAAAGTATCCAAAACAAAGATTTATGCCAGAACCTGGAATAAGTTTCTATCGTCATCTAATGCAGAGATTGGGGGAGAGGTTCAGATAGGGCAAGTTCTGGAATTCCTGCAAAAGGGCCTAGAGATGGGACTATCCACAAACACCCTCAAAGTCCAGGTATCGGCTCTGGGGGCCCTATATATTTGTGATCTGGCTGGCAATTATTGGGTGGCTAGGTTTATTAGAGCTTCGGCTAGGTCTAGGCCCATCCTTAAAGAGAATAATGCCTTGGGACGTAAACCTAGTTCTAACAGCATTGACAGAATCTCCCTTCGAGCCTATTGATTCAGCCCCAATAAAAGTTCTTTCCCTTAAGATGGGCCTTCTTGTTGCATTAACCTTGGCCTGTAGGGTTAGTGATGTTCAGGCCCTTTCCAGACTTCCACCATATAACCAGTTCCTGGAAGATAGGGATATCTTGATGCTGGATCTGTCTTACCTACCGAAAGTAAGCCTCTAAATTTCACAGACTGCAGGAGATAGTTCTTCCTTCCTGCTGTGCCAAACCGGGGAATCTGAAGGAAGAGAGGCTCTTGATGTCTAGATGTCAGGAGATGCCTACTTGGATATGTTTCTGTGACTGACCCTTGGAAAAGGGATAATTCTTTATTTGTTTCCTTTCAGGTGGCTAAGAAGGGGCTTAAGGTTTCAAAATGCACTTTAGCTAGATGGATCAGGGAAGCAATTTTTTCAGCCTATACAGCAAGTGGTAAGGCAGTTCCAGAGGGTCTGAAGGCTAACTCAACATGAGCCGTGGCAACTTCCTTGGCAGAGAGATTGGAGGTGTCTACTTAGCAGACATGTAAGGTGGCTACATGTTCTTCTCCTTCCATGTTTTGTAAGCATTATGGGCTTGATATGGGTGCCTCCTCCGATCTCACGTTTGGGATATGGGTGCTTCAGGCTGTGGTCCCTTCCTAATTTTCTTACCTGTCTGTAATACTCTCGTGATGCTGTCATGGGAGACAGAATAAAGTCTTAGTTGCTTACCGGTAATGGTATTTTTCGGAGCCCATGACAGCACCCTTATATTCCCTTCCTTCATGTGTGGATGAGCACTTCTTTTACTTCTGCATAATTATGTGTGAAAAATTATTTGGTGTACAGAATGTGTATAATGCTACTAACTTTGGAGGTCCTCTCGTGCTCTGTAATCCAACTGATGCGGGAGAGAGGTGCCGCCCTTTTATGTCTGTAGGTTTCCTGTCCTTGAAGGGCGGATCCCCTCTCTCATGGTGCTGTCATGGGCTCTGAAAAATACCGTTACCGGTAAGTAACGAAGACTTTTTATTAAATAGAAAAACATGCCTATACATACAATAGAAGAATACTATGCAGCTGCTTGAGGTTCCATCTTTGGTTGGTCTTTTACCTATAGATACTAGTTAGCAAGAAAAGGTGCAGGGCGACTCCTTCCAGAGAAATCCCATTGTTAGCAAGGTGGATGGGATTCACCTAAATGTCATGGAAAGGCTATGTGTGGCATGAACACCAGGTCCTTCTAATCCTCGTGCTGGAACTAAAAACCGTGATCAGATTTTTGGATATTTGGATTTTTGAATGGGACGTTTGCTGAAATATACCATATTTTGCGGATTTTAAGAAGCACCCCAAATTTTGAGGAGAAAAATAGGAAAACATTTTTTTAATAAAATGGTGGTGCTTATAATCCATGTGTCTTATTGCTTACAGGGGGTGGTGGCTGCGGTGAAACAGGGACCCAGGGTCGCTGCTGGAGGAGGCAAGAGTGGAGTGTTGCTGCAGGCTGGAATGAAGGGGTGTTCCGATCTGCACTGCTGCGGGTGTTCTGTGGTGCTGGGGCCCTGCCGACATTTTGTGAAAGCCCAAGAGCCCTGCACTTGCATGGTTTACTGTGTGGTGGACTCCGGGAAAATGGCTGCCGGGGCATGCGCAGATGGAGATCTCAGCACGAAGATCTTGGGAGATAAGATCTTGACCCTGCTTCACTGCGGCTGGTAAGGTGTATCCGCATTATAAGATGCACTCCCATTTTCTCCCAAAATTTTTTGGGAAAAAAGTGCGTCTTATAATTTGAAAAATACAGTATTTCCTTAATGCATCACAACCAAGTCCTTTGCCTGTTGAACCAGTTAAAATAGAGCATCATGAATATTTTTTATATAATTTACTTTAAAGAAAATGAAAATGAAGACCTATCCTTTGGAAAGGTCCTCAATATCCCAATGGTGTGGGTCCGACACCCAGTACCTGCACAGATCAGCTGTTATTTGCAGAGGCTAGATGTAAACACTGAACAGAGTTGGAACAGCACTGCTCTATTCAATGAGTAGCACTCACTGCAGAGCACTGCAGAACAGCTCCAATTCAAGGGAATAGAAAACGACTATATTCTTAACAGCACCATACAGGACGATGGTAGAAAATCAAGGTATCATTATAATAGGAATGTTAGGGTAGTATTTGCTATTTTTAAGAATTCTGGGTATTTTAAAAACTTTTAGAGACATAACAACAACCTCTTCAGCAGAGTAATGCTTTGTATTTTTTGTCTCGAAATCCAGGTTGTTTTGCATGATATTTAAATATTCTGTTAATTTCCATCCCTCAGCAGCAGCTAATTTGGATTTACAGTGAAGCATGTCTGAGCTTGCTTCCTTTGAGTGTATGAAATAAGCCGCCAAGGTTACACTGAATTGTAAACCTTAAGAACACCAAGCATTTTGTTTGAGCTTATGTATTAGCATTGTCTGGTAATATCAAATGCTATATACAGTAGATTAATAAGAAGAGTGACTTGCTTGGAATAACCTTCATGGTACTTGTGCTCAGTGTGAAAAAACTAATCCATATGTCAGCTTGTTAAAACCTATCTTCCAATATTTGACAGTGAAGACACATCTATCCCATCTCGCTGCTCTATTATGAAATTGTTAACCCATTAAAACCCCCTAAGCCTGTTTTCACCTTCATGACCTTGCCAAATTTTACAGTTCTGACCAGTGACTTTGAGGTAATAACTCTTGAACGCTTTAGTGGTTCCCACTGATTGAGATTTTTTTCATTACATATTGTACATTTGTGATAATGGTAAAAGTTCTTCGATATGACTTGAGTTTATTTGTGAAATAATCGGAAATTTGTGGACAAAACTTTGTAATTATCAAACTTTTTAATTTTGATACCTTTAAACCCGAGTTATGTCACACAATATAGTTAACAAATAACATTTCCCATATGCATACTTTTACATCAGCACAATTTTTGAAACATTTTTTTTTTTTGTTAGGAAATGAGAAGGCTTAAAAGTTGGCACTTCTCATCTTTCCAACAAAATTTACAAAACCTGTTTTTTAGGGACTGCATCATATTTGAAGTGACTTTGAAAGGCCTATATGACAAAAATTCGATCCGATGAATGCTACTGTACAGGAGCCAAATTTTTCTTTTTTTCTGGAGGTGGCGCCTGCGTGGTGACATGTATTGCTTTCTGAATGATACGGCGCAGGAGCGGCTGTCGGTGCTATTTTGATTTTAGATAATTTTTTTTTTACAGCAAAATTATATGACAAAATCAAATGAATACATGCATATTATCCATCGCTTAATGCTACGGCACAAGGGCTAAATTGCAAAGTTGCTTGTCTTTTCAAGCACTTTGCAATTTTCACACGTGTGACAACCTCTTTTAAAAATTACTTTTGAAATTGACACAACTGATTCCTGTGGAAAAATGGGATGTTGTGCTATGATTTTTCTTCAGACCAAAAGCAGTTGCCCACTAATGGACAACCCCTTATTAATGGGTCCAGGGTGGTGAAAACCAATTTAATAATTGATACTCTTCTGCCAAACCAGTGCAGCTCCTCCGTACTCAACACTGTGTCCCCAGTGCTTCTTCTGCTTGGCCACTGATTGGCTTGCAATGCTAATATGATGTCCTTGCCAGATGTTGACCCCGGCAGATATGGCAAGAATGCAGCGTGTAGAACTTGGATCTTCACCAGTCCAGGAGGTGAGTATCAATTTACATAGTTATACTTGAACTCTCTTTCATCTCTCACCTTTATAGCATTGCAACACAGAGGTTTATAAACAATTACATTCCTAATTTTATAGTTGTCATAGACAGTTTTTAAAGTGTTCTGGTTTCTGACCGTGTTTTGTTTTCTGGCTATGTTGTACTTTAGCCAAACAAGATATCAGAGTTTCTGCCAAAGTAAAAGTATACTTACTGCTGGTGATTTTTATCAGCATAGTAAAATTTCACACTAGATAGTGGTTAAAAGTTATTTTTAGACAAAGCTAAAACATTTATTGTACCTAATTACACGTTTATGGGTTTTGTACGTGTATGCCTGAAGCTGTGGCTCAAAGTTAGTAGATTGCCTTGGGACAAAAAGTTAGAGGCGGCTCATAAATAACGCATGGCTTAAAGAGAACTTGTCATCAGCTTCATACGTGTTAGGTAAGGTCTTCGGCTCTGCCACAGCCCCTCTAATGCCTCTGGTGTTTGTATCTTCTTATGGTTTTAAATTTTGCATCGACACAGTCCTAACCACGTACTGCGCTTGAAAACCTTAATATCACTGTGGAAAATGGTGCCAGCATTGGCGCGTTCCCAGATTTAGATGTCTGCTCAATGACGAGCTGAGATCTCAATCTGTGCATGCGCCGCCACTGGTGACATTTTTCCTGACAACCGCTGGGAGGTCAATGTGCACATGCGCCAACACAGCAGCATTTCTGTAAATGCCACAATGAGTTTAGTGTTCACAAACACTACCCATGGTTAGGACGGCGCCAGTGCAAAATTTAAAACGATAAGAAGGTACAGACACCAGAGGCAACATGGGGGCTACGGTAGAGCTGAAGACCCTACCCACAATGGTGACCCATTATGTGAAGAGCTTATTACACCAAAACTTGTAATGATAATTAAACAACAACAAGGCTGATGATTTCTACACTGAAGGTACCTATTAAATCAGTATAAAATTGCATTTATTCTCATACCTTTAAGTTTACATCCTAATGACAGGTTCTCTTTAAGCTCACTATACCAGTTGAGTAATTTTAGCAGATGCTATCATCAGGATCATCCGAATTTTGTATAGATCTCCTTCATTATCCTGTGATATCTGCGGTTGGGGAAACCAAAATATGATCATTTGATTTCTGATGTGTTCCAGTGCTTCTCAAATTGAGGTGCGGGTGTGCATCCTGATTACTTTTTTCATGAGGCTTTTATTTCTAATATTTGAGACACCCCAGATCCAGCACTACTGCGGTAACAGAAGTGCTGCCTCCCCTTTTCTATTTGCCGCCAGTAGCATGAATCAGTAGACTACAGCTAGTCTAGTTATAAAAGATCAGCAGGGAGCAAACCGTACATCAATTCGGCAAAAAGCACTGTTCGCTTGCGTTTCTCCTCTTCAGCCCCCTCTGTAAATCATTAGTGGCAGCAGGAGTAGTACAGACCTATTTGCCTATATTGGCCACTGCAGACCTTGAAGGTGCACTTAGCCTTGTACTCCAGAGAGTGGCTGGAAATGCAGGCATGGTAAAGTAGGATTCCGCTATTTTAAATGCTCAGCTTGTGAAATTTCTAATTATTCAATCGGTTATGTAGGGCTTATTTAAAAGTGGATGTGATTGTGGCTGAGAATCTATGGTTCCTTAAGTGGCAGACCATGTAAAGAGTAAGTGTGGGATTGCTGAAGACTAAGGCATATAATGCATAAAAATCACCAACCCTCTACTGATTTAATAACTGCAGAGATCCACACCTCTCCTGGCATTAACATATTTACAAAAACAGTGTGCGTGGTGCTTTATAGCATTTGGATTCTGTGGCCAAGAAGTTACATATAAGACTTGCATCACAAAGCACAATGCTAAGAATCAAATGGAGTGGTGTAAAGCACACTGCCACTGTGACGCTGTAGCAGTGGAAATTTGTTCTGTGAAAATAACAAAACCTGTGTCTCTCACTGGAAGTCTGATGGATGAATTTAGGTTTGTCAAATGCTGGAAGAGCGTTGCCTTGTTGATTGCATTGTGCCAACTGGAAAGTTTGGTGAAGAAGAGATAATTCTATGGGACTGTTGTTGAGGGTTTGCCTAGGTACTTTACTCGATATGAAAGAAAATCTTAATATTTTAACTTACCATGGCATTTTGGACATGTCTGTATGAACTTGATGTGGAGAAACTTTACTAGCCTATACAGAACCTTGACCGCAACCCCATTAGTTTGAAACCCTGCTTTGTTTAGGCAGAAATACGGGGAATCTGATATATCTAGCAGCTGTTTATCTACTCTGCCAAGAAAAGTCTACACTATGCTACCAAGTTTTTATTGAACTTGAAAATAGTTTAAAAATGTTGCAGCTACTGGAGCTGGAAAAGCACAGGTAGAAAATCTAATCATGATACATCACACAGCTGAAAATTGCAATGTGCCAAGAAATTATACCTATGGTACAATAATGGTCTAATGTTCCGGATGCAATGAACATGTATGAATAAGATGCTGACAACCTTAGGAGCCAATTACCTTTTTAAACGAACCAGTTGAATTTTATAGTGTTCTGACATTAAGGACTTTTATAGTCATTACAAAAAATTACAAAGAAATACTACAATAATAAAAGTCCAAACTTAGAAATTAAGCCAATGCATTTCTAATATGTACGTTATGAAGGGGTACTCAATTTTTTTTTTTTATTCAAGATAACATCTTGAAAACATGAATCCCCTTCAAAATATTGTCCATTAGATATGTACTTTTCCCAATGGTTTTCACATTATTCAGAACATTTTTTTTTATACTCTTCTCAACTAATTCTGTTAAGTGCCTCCAGCTGTTTTTTCTAAACCTCTTCTACATCCTGAAAGCACTTTCCCTTTTACGTTCTTCTTCATTCTTGGGAATAAGAAGTTGTTGGGCGAGTAAGGGAGATGAGAAAACATCATCATGCTATTTTTTGCCAAAAACTGGTTGATTTTCAATGCTGTGTGGGCAGACATGTTGTCAGGATGGAGCAGCCAGTCCCCCAATTGCCACAATTCAGGTAATTTTTCTCACTGTCTCACTCAATCACTTCAGCACTTGCAGAAAGTAATGTTGCTTCACTGTGGTGCCCTGAGGAACAAATTCAACAGGAACGATTCCTTTTGATGTCGAAAAAGCAAACTATCAAAAAAACAAACCATCATAGACTTCAAATTTGTTTTCACATGCTCTGCTTTTTTTAGGCTGGGTGTTGAAGCTGTCTTCCACTGGCTGGACAGCTATTTTGCTTATCATAGGTGTAACACCATGATTCCTCACCTGTGATGTCTTTTGACAAAATAAGGGTCCACCCCCCCTTACTCACCTGACCTAGCCCCCTGTGACTTCTTCCTATTCCCAAGAATGAAGTAAAACCTAAGGGGAAAGCATTTTTAGGGTGCATAAGAGATTAAAGAAAAAATAGCTAGAGGCAATTAACAGATTTTGTTCAGAAGAATATTAAAAAAAATGTTTCGAACAGTGGAAAATTTTGAAGGGGATTAATGTTTTTAAGATGATATCTTGAATAAAAATGTAAATCTGTGAGGCTGGTTTCACACTTGCGAATGGAGGTGCTGCGGAGGGCAGCGTACTTCCTCCGTGAAGCTCCGCCCACTGCTGGACCTCCTCTGGTCAGCTCCGTCTATGTCTGCATGCGTTCTGCATGCAGCCTGAGTACCATGTTGTATTTTGTTGTGGTTGCTGCACCGTCAAAACGACGCATGCTGAGGTATCCGCATGCCTCTGCATGGCACTGTGTACCCATGTTAAATATAGGTACTCAGGCCACATGCAGAACGCATGCAGACATAGGCGGAGCTGACCGGAGGAGGTGCAGTGGAGGGCAGAGCTTCACGGAGGAAGTACGCAGCCCTCCACAGCACCTCTATCCGCATGTGTGAAACCAGCCTAATTCTCGTTTTTTGATCTTACCCCTGATGCATCTCTAATATGGAAATGTCTGAAATCAAATATCACTAAAACAAAGGGTAATTCCAAGTTGTCTTCATAAAACTAGGATTTAAGTAATACTGATGGGTCTAAAGTAAAATATTTTAGTTTAACCCATGTTTGTCTAGATGGGGTATGTCACCTTAAAAATATCAATATAATTGTCAGGTCTTTAAATTACGGTACTTCTAAATTCCTCTTGATATGATTTGCATCCAACTGATCAGTCACCTCACCAATAGTTGTTGCTGTTTTAAAGAAATCTAGCCATTAGCTTTCTATTGTAGGACTTGCACTTATATTTTGGAGTTATGTTATTAAGTCCTAGGCTTTGCGATTATGTCTCTATTTCCTTAAGCTACTTTTCTGCATAAGGATCATCCGAGTGAGTGCTTACAACAAATTTACGTCTCAGATATAGAGTGCTATGATGGTTTGTTTTCTTATGAAATCTTCTAATTATTTATGTTCTATTAGATTACATTTCTGCTTCCCAAAGGGTTTTGTTGGAAGCATGTTTAGATTCAGCGTTGCTTGTTTTGTGGGTTTTTTTTTTTTCAATTTTACGGTAAGGATTTTTTTGAATTTTGAAATTTTTTTTTAAAGGATACCTCTGCAATTTCTTATGTTGTCTATTAAGATAAAGGTTTAGGGTTTAAAAGGAATGGAAAGCATAAAGGAAAAACCTGTTCACTTTCATATTGGGTTTATGTCTGACACTGGTTGAAACGCTGCTATAAAAACTGAGGTGGTGTTTAGAAAAAAAAATTGCTGTTTGTGAAATTACCATTTATTGAAAGAAATGTTGACCAACTTATTTACTTTTTATGTAGAGATCAGTTCTAGTGAAGCTTGTAAGTAACTAAAGATCCACTTGTTATAGCATGTTAGCTGCATATAGTGATATGACTTTTATAATGAAGCTGAAATGAACTGCGATTACAGTATATTTCTGACCAGAATGGCAGTCAAACTGTATCATTCTTGAACACTTACATTTCTCTCTTTTTCCTTAAGAATTACCTACTCATGTATGTGTAGTGGCTTGCAAAATTATTCATCACCCTTGGCATTTTTCACGTTTTGCCACATTACAACCTAAAATATTATTTTTTTTTTGGGGTTTGCATCAGTTCATGTAAAGAACATACCTAAAACTGTGAATATTTGGTTTTGGGATTTTTTTCCATTCCTCAAGGCTAAACTGCTCCAGCTCCTTCAAGTTAGATGGCTTCCTCTGGTAAACAGTAATCTTCAATTCTAACCACAGATCAGATTCTCAATTGGATTAAGGTCTGTGCTTTGACTAGGCCACTATAAAACATTTACACTTTTTCCCTTAAACCATTTGTGTTGCTTTAGCAGTATGCTATGGATCATTATCTTGTTGGAAGGTAAAACTATGTCACAGTATCAAATTGCTGACAGGCCAAACCAGGTTTTACACAAGAATATCCCTATATTTTGCACCGTCCATTTTCCCCTAGATTTGGACCGTTTTCATTGTTCCTGCTGCCGAAACAAAAAACACAGCATCATGCTGCAACCACCATGTTTCACTGTGGGAATGGTGTTCTTGGAGTGATGAGGTGTTTGTTTGATGGCAGAAATAGCGTTTACCTTGGTGGCCAGAAAGTTTATTATTGGTCTCATCTAATCATAACATCTTAATTTAATGCCCTCCTTGATGGGCTGAGAGTTTTGTCCCTTCCTGGCAGGTTTGTTGTGGCACCTTGTTCTTTCCACTTGATAAAATGAATTTGATGGTGCTCCAGGGCATCAGCAGAGATTGGGATTTTTTTTATCACCCAATCCTGACTTGTACCTGTCAACAACTTTATCCCTGACTTGTTTGGAGATCTCCTTGTTCTTTATGGTGGTGTTTGGTTAGTGATGCCTCTTGCTTAATGGTGTTGCAGCTTCTGTGGTCTTTCAGAAAAGGTGTGTATATTCTGACAGACTATGTAACACTTAGATTGCACACAGGTAGACTTACTTTCACTAAGCATGTGACTTATGAAGGTAATTGCTTGCACCATAAATTTTTAGGGGCTTCCTAGCAAAAGGGTACTAAAATATTTAAACGTAGGTTGAAATGTAATAAAATAAGTAAAACGCCAGGGGTGGGGGAGTAAATTCTTTTGCAAGCCACTGTAGAGGTAGTGTTTTCCACTATTATATTTTTATCAGAATATGAACCAACAGTAAGAGGATTCTGTAACACTTCAGACTGGGCATTGAATCCAAATTACTAAAACACAGATTTCTATAAAATAGCGATAATCAAATAAATCAGCAGGATCCTAGTCCAGCGGCTACATTAGTGTTCTGGACCCCAGTCCGGAGCTCTGTAAACTACTTACTGTCGGGACTGCAAATGGATCGCCTGCCAGGGCAGTGGGATACTCGGTACCGGGCCGGTGTATCGAAGGGATGTGTCACAGCAGCATTGACCCGGTCCGTGGCCCTGGGCGTCCAATGAAAGGGGAATATTTACAGGGGAATGAATAGAGTTTGTAGTAAGGTATTCGTGACGCCACCTGTGGTTTCTGGCCAATGGTGACCAGCGCTGCGATGCAGATCCTCTGGGATAGATGGTGAGATGCAGCAGAGTTGGTACAGCCTCCCACAGGTGAGACTATGAAATCCCAGGGCAGGTAGATGTAGTAAAAGGTGGTAAAGGTCCTGGGAGATGTAGCTGAGTGTTGTAGGTAACGCAGGAAGAAACTGAGAAACAATCAGCGAGTTGCAGTTTCCAAAGCTTTACTCACAGTTCAGTTGCCGGCAGTACAGATGCACACTTGGTACCGTGCCCTCCAGGTGAGGGGCTCAGCGAACCCCCAGGTAGATTGGGATACACCTTTCCAGGACTCCTTTCTATATATGTGTTCCTTTTACTGGCCATCTCACTGTGCTGATTTTCCCACCTTCTATCCTTCCAGCACCTTCACAAACAGTGTCCCAGATCAGCGGCTGCGAATCCTGTCTGATAACGTCTTATTTCTGTGTTCCTTTGATTCTATATAGCTACCTATCGGAGAAGATATTTGTAATTATTGTCGGTGATCCCTATGTTATCACAGCAGTCGACTTGCTAGCTGAGTCATAAAATCCTCCACTAGGCTAAGGGGTCGAGTGCCCTCTGCGACCTGGTCCCGCTGCCAACAGAATGGGACCAACGGATGGTTCTTGCTCTCTCCGTATCCCTAGGACCCCTTCCTCTCTCTCTCCAGAAGCTTCCCTTTCTGCTTCTTTCTCTTCTACTCTCTACTTCTGGACCAAGTTCTTCCAGCTTCTAGTCCCTTCTGAGTCTCTCTCTCTAGACTCCTTCCCTTTTCCACTGCAGCTTCCCCTGACTGGAAGCTGCTTCAGTACACGTCCATCTCCTTCCTCTTCCTCCTCACGACTCTCTAAACTCTGTTCTTGCTTCCTCAAGCTCACTCCTCCTTGCTACTTACTAACTCCACCCACCATACACTCTTCACTAATCAGACTGGGATGAGACCATCCTCCCGCAGGGTACGTCCAGGGTGCCCAGCTGCTAAGTATGTGTTGGGTGCAGGTGTTAGAGTCCCGGGTGGTGCTCTCTCCTTACCTGAGAGTAAAGTATCACACCTCTGGGTGAGGTGCAATACCTCTGTGGCAACTGAACCCTCAGGGGCGCCACACATACCCAGCTCTTTTGTTTACTTAAGTTGGTGCAATGTTCTGCAACAAAAGCTATCAATAGAGAAACAAGGAAAGGCAGCAAGTATGTTACGGTTTACAGGTCTTCCTATGTCACAGAAAAGTGATTAAATACTGATCGATTTGCACACCTCAATTTTCTCTTATTTTGCTAGCAGTTAATTTGTGCAGTAGCTATGTTAATAGGTTTGTAAGGATGCTCTAGCCTTTTGTGGTAGTTGTGGATGAGGTTCTTCATTTTCTCAGATGGTAAAGCTGCCCACTCTTCTTGGCAAAAAGCTTTCAGTTCCTATAAATTCCTGGGCTGTCTAGCATGAACTGCGTGCTTGAGATCTCAGAGTGGCTCAATGATATTGAGGTCAGGAGACTGAAGTGGCCACTCCAGAACCTTCACTCTGTTCTGCTGTAGCCAATGACAGGTCGATTTGGCCTTGTGTTTTGGATCGTTGTCATGTTGGAATGTCCAAGTACGTCTCATGCACAGCTTCCGGGCTAATGATTGCAAATTTGCCTCCAGTATTTACTGATAACGTGCTGCATTCATCTTTCCTTCAACTTTGATCAAGTTTCCTGTGCCTTTGTAGCTCACACATCCACAAAACATCAGCGATCCACTTCCATACTTTACAGTAGGAACAGTGTTCCTTTCATCATAGGCCCTTGGTAACCTCTCTCCAAATGTAACATTTATAGTTGGGCCAAAAAGTTCAATTTTAGGCTCATCACTCCAAATTACTTTTTTCCGGAAGTTTTGAGGCTTGTCTCTGTGTTGTTTTGCGTATTGTAGGCGAGATACTTTGTGGCATTTGCACAGTTATGGCTTTCTTCTGGTGACTCAACTATGCAGCTCATTTTTCATCAACTGCCTCCTTATTGTGCATCTTGAAACAACCACACCGCTAGTTTTCAGAGTCCAGTTTTTCAGCTAATGTTATTTGTGGATTTTTTTTTGCATCACAAACCAATTTTCCTGGCAGTTGTGTACT
>VIAB01001751.1:96869-112934 GCA_009801035.1 Oophaga pumilio | reverse complement strand
CTATAAAAATGAATAATAATAAATGAAAGGATGGTAACAAATAGCAAGCTTGCAAGGCTACTCAGGTCTCTTAATCAGGCATAGAATAACACAACATATGAAGAGTCAGCCTTGTGGCGGCTTAGAGCGATCATGGACTGATTCTGCTGCTTAATGTCGATTGTCAACAGAGCAGCTCTTCCTCTTCCGGGCTGCTCTGTTGATGGGGCTTGACTTCAGATGTCATGCTGATTGACAGCTGGCTTCCCACAGTTAGGCAGCAAGGAGGTGGCTGTCAATCGGCATGACATGGGCAGTCACACCTAGTCAACAGAGCAGAGCAGGAGACATCATGTTGATAGAGCAGCTGCTTATCAGCGGAAGCCACAGAATTGCTGGTAGGAGCACAACTCTGTCAAGGGAGGTTGGTGACTAGCAAAACCGACAGTAACTACCTTAGGCCCATGGTAAAAAACAAAACAAAATTGTACCGAATAAAACCTTTAAGATCAAGTTCCCACAATGAGATTTGATGAGTTTTTGACACTGCATATTTTTACTATTCCAGCAAAGTGGATGGAGTATATAAAAATATTAAGGCGTCTGTGCTTTTTTTTTTTGCAGTATAAACTGATCTTTGGTGCATTTGAAATCCAAAGCATGCCAAATTTTCTTGCAAGTACCCTGTTTTTTACGTGCAGGTTCTCCTATGGAATTGCATATATATTAAAATATTAGTCATCACAGCAATTTCTTAGTTTTTAATTTGTGTTTTACAACTATGATTCTCATTTTTGACAGATCCCCTAACTGTAAGCTGATTTGAGATATTTCAATCTCTCATTTTGTGATTTACGTTGCCTAATGTTCAGTATTTGGTAATGTACTGGACAATTGCACGTGTTGGTTTTATCTAGTTCCCATTTGTACCATGTCTGACTCCTTTATCAGATGCACAATTTCCAGTACATTGTAAACTTTTGCTATATACATTAACTTGCAATGTTTAGTTTAATCAGTTAAGTGTTTATACTGTAGACTTTTTTTTCGTGATAAATAGCGAGTCTAATCTTAAATAAAACTGTTACTAGAACGTGGAAGTGCAAATGATAAAAAGTTGTAATAAACATTTTTTTCACCAATATGAACAATATTAAAGGGATCATGTGATGTCCCAAAATGCTATTAATCTGCATATATAGAGTTAATTTGCTGGTTAATGTCTTTCCAAAGTTGTACTGAAAGCACAGCTACCAGGAAAAAAATAACTTTAACCCATTTATGTCAAACGCCGGGTCCCTGACTTTGCTCACCCACCGAGCCAGCATCTTTCTGGCCACATGACTGCTGATTTAATCAGCCATCATGTGCCTCTAATAGCCACAGTTGGAGCAGAGCTCTGCCTGCGACTGTTAGCCTGTTAAATCTCACTGTCAATCTCTAACAATTGCATTCAACACACGCCGGGGGGCCTGTCATTCCATGTGCCCTTTGCTGAACCAGTGACGTGATTGCGGAGTGCCAATGGGTTGCCATGATAGGCTGATGTCTAGAGATTGACAGCGGCATTTAACTCGCGCTTACCGAAAGTGCGTCATAAATCCTGCCCATTGGTGACCCTGTCACATGATCACAAGTCACTGATGGGTTGGCATGACAACCAGAGGTCTGAAGCAGACCTCTGTGGTTGTCATTGCCTGATTGCTATGAGCGTCACCCGGTGGGTCAGCTCTCATAGCAAGTGAGCATTTCTGCTACACACAGTCGATCTGATCATTGGCTGTGTGTAGCAGAGGTGATCGAAGTAGTGCAGCTTCTAGTCTCCCATGGAGACTCTTAAAGCATGCAAAAAGGTTATAAAATTTTAAAAAAATTTAAAAAATATAAAAGCTCAAATCGCCCCATTCAAAATAAAACAATAACAAAAATTCAAATATACATACGTTTGGTATCGCAGTGTTCAGAATAGCTCGATCTATAACTATAAAAAGATCGCTAAACGGAGTAACGAGAAAAAAAGTCAAAACGTCAGAATTATGTTTTTGATTGCTGCCGCAACATTGCATTAAAATGCAATAACGGGCGATCAAAAGATCGTATCTGCACCAAAATGGTATCAATAAAAACATCAGCTTGGCGGGAAAAAATAAGCCCTTAGCTAGCCCCAGATCAAGAAAAATAGAGACGCTAAGCGTATCGGAAAATGTCGCTTTTTTTTGTATTTTTTACAAACTTTTGGAATTTTTTTTTCCACCACGTAATGATCTGGAGAATCATAATGGCTGGGTTAGTTTTAGCATTTAGTGAACATGGTAAAAAAAAACAAAAAAAAAACATAAAACATCTTCCAGTACACGATATGTTAAAACCAATGGAGTAATTCACAAGTACAACTTGTCCTACAAAAAACAAGCTCTCACATGGCCATATTGACCAAAAAATAAAAAAGTCATGGCTCGGGAAGAAGGGGAGCAAAAAACAAAAACACCAAAACTGAAATACCCCTGGTCGTTAGGGGGTTAAACACAGTAAAAATTAAAATAAAAAAAATTAAAACACAACAGTTCAAATAACCCATCCCCGCTTTTTTGCCTTGTTACAAATAAAACAAAAAAAACACATATGGTATTGCATGTAGAGAACATCTCATAAGAGACAACACCGTAATAAGCAATAAGGGTTCACTCATACTAGCATATAAAAAATCAGTCCCATTCATATCCAGAAAAGTGGCACAATTTTTTTCCTCATTTGTTATTTTTGCCATCCTTAGGCAATCCATTTTTTTTATGCAACTATTAACCATTTGCAGTTTCTATGCTACAGAATTGTAATATATCGCTAAAAATCGAATGCCATATTGATGGTCTGTATGGCATCCGATTTTTTTTTTTTTTCTCGCACTGTCTGATTTCGGAGTGAAATCACAGCATACTGCAATTTATTTCTCATGCCAAATACAGCTGAGAAAAAATACGTAGATCTGCTCTTTCTCATTGAATAACGTTGTGTAGTCTTAGTGAAATCCAACATTTTTCTCACATTGCACTCGAACGATTTGCACGCTACTGTGAGTGAACCCTAATGTAGAGGTCCATTTGACATGCTGACCTTTCCAAGTTAGCTCAGCAAGAATTTGTCTAAGGGTAAGTTCACACTAGGTGTTTTTTTTCAGCAATTTTTTTTCTGCAGCAAAACCTGATCTCTTGGCAGGAAAGAAGCTGCAGAAAAAATCAGGTTTTCCTTGCGTTTTTTTGCTGTGGTTTTGGCATTCAAGATTTCTCTTGTTCATACTGATAAAGTTTAGTATTAAAAAAATGAAGTCCTATTCTATAGAATCAGGTTTTGCTGCTTTTTTGTGCCAAAACCTGATACCTGTGTTTTTGGTGTCTTTTTTTCAGTGTTTTTTCACCACCCATTTAATTTTGATGGGTAAGAAAAGCTGAAAGAAGTTACATGCTATATTGTGCAAAAAAACATGCAAAGCACAAAATCCTGATGACAAAAACCAAGCTGTGTGCATTGAGACTTCTGAAATCTCATAGACTTTGCTGTTACTGTAGAACTCAGCTGAAAATTTGCATTAAAAAAAAAGCTGCAAAAACGCCTAGTGTGAACTTGGCCTTAGAACGGAATGGGCTACTAACTAGAATTAGGGGTCTGTTGCATTTTGAATTTTTTTTATGGGGTCCGTCCACTGATTTAAGATCCTGAGCATTATTGTTATCATTTAGGCCACGTGCACAAGTTGAGTATTTGGTGAGTTTTTACTTCAGTAAAGCCAAAACCAGGAGTCGGTGATAAATCCAGAAGTGGTGACGTGTTTCTATTATACTTTTCCTCTGATTGCTCCACTCCTGGTTTTGGCTTACAAATGCTGATGTAAAATACTGACCAAATACTGAATGTGTGAACGTGACCTTAAGGTATGAAACTGGTTTGGTTTTCAGTAATTAAATACATGCCAACCTTGTTTTTCAGTCGCAAAACTGGTCATTATACGATGAACCACGGAAACATGCACGGTGCTCTGGATAAAGTGACTTTTAACCGATCGGGATCACAAGACTCGTTAGATGAACAGTCGCTTGATGAATACTGGACTGAAATAGAAAACATTAAAAAGAGTTCTGACAATACTCAAGAGGAACAGCGTGTTGTGGTTAAAGAGCCTGATGGTAAGAACCTATTAAGGTTAACAAGATGGCAGCAAGCTCGTCGTTCGATAAACTACCCTGATGCTTTTGCTTCATGTCTTCTTTAGGATCTTTTCTGAAGATCTTGTATTTGTAAGATACAGTTAAGCCAAACAAAATGAGCTTGTATACTGTTTAGTTCAAGGTATTGACAATTTTGCGTTTGACATTTCTAGAGGGTGAGCTGGAGGAGGAATGGCTCAAAGAAGCCGGACTGTCCAATTTATTTGGAGAGAGTGCAGCCGACTCCCAGGACAGCATGGTGTTCCTATCTACTCTAACAAAGACTCAGTCAGCAGCTGTCCAGAAAAGAATCGATACTTTCTCTCAGACCTTGAGGATGAAAAACAAACACCATCAGATTCCTGATGTCCGGGATGTGTTCAAGCAACCAACAAGCTCAAAGGACAAAGTATGTACAATGAGCGAGCTTGAATCTCCATAACTGTAAATGATTCCCAGCAATAGAGTGATTTCAGCAATGTTTGCCAGTAAATGTCCGATTATCTATATACATAAAAATGAGTGTACGTGTTTCAAGCCACACCCACTCCACACGCAAAGCTACGTATAATAAATACATATATTTCATAGGCACATCTTCTTGACCACAACAGGTTACACTGCCTGTGTTGCCCATAGCAACTAATCACTAAGCATCTTTCATTTCACCAGAGCTGTTTAAAAGATGAAAGCTGAGCTGTGATTGATTGCTATGAGCAACAGTTTTCCCACTCCACAACACCTCACCAGACACTGACCGGGTGGGAAAAATCTAGCATCCCCGGGAACATAAGCTCCCAGCCATCGTCTGTCCCCCCAGAAAGGAGCAGGACTAGGCCCTGGACTATGGGATGGAGGATATGTATGATGGGTATATGGGCACGGGACTATGGGATGAAGGATATGTGATTTGTATATAGGCACTGGACTATGGGATGGAGGATGTGTGATGGGTATATGGGCACGAGACTATGGGATGAAGGAGATGTGATGGGTATATAGGCACTGGACTGTGGGATGGAGGCTGTGTGATGGTATATAGGCACTTGACTGTAGGATGGAGGATGTATGATGGGTATATGGGCATGGACTATGGAATGGAGGATATGTATGATGGGTATATGGGCACTGGACTATGGGATGAAGAATGTGTGATGGGTATGTGGGCACTCGACTATGCGATGGAGGATATGTATGATGGGTATATGGGCAATGGACTATGGGGTGGAAGATATGTGATTGGTATATGGGTACTAGACTATTTGATGAAGGATGTGTGATGGGTATATGGCACTAGACTATGGGATGGAGGATAATCATTATAATTTGTTATAACTAACCATAGTTAGTTACTATGACCGGGCAACACCGGGCTCTTCAGCTAGTTGGGGTATAAAGGTGAAGGATGATATCATTGAACTGATGTAAAAATGTTGCCTTTTTAAGGGAGCTTTCCAGGCCTCACCAACAGGAGATCAGTGGAGGTCTGATGCCTGATACCCCCACTGATCAGCTGAAATCACTCCCCCAGTGGCAGGACCTAAGCCTGAATGTGAGATGAACATTATTACTCAGCAGTGGCCCCTAAGCAATGTATAGGTATGCTGTGTTCACACAGCTAATGATCCTATGCCATCAATCAGAATTAATTAAACATCCGATTGCGGGAAATCGCCTTTAATCTGGTAGTACAGTTGCCGGAAGGGGTTAAAGGGAAAAAATACACTTTTTGGTATACCAGGTTAACACTAGAGAAGGGCTACAGAGCAAAAAAAATTACTTGGGGTATAAAGGTATAACGGAAGCTGCGAGTTTAATGCAAAATCTTTGATTTCAATTACTTTTTAATTTCTAAATGTCACACGACTGTCATGGTATTGACTTCTATGGAATAGAAATGTCACACGCTATTTTCAGTGTTTGTTTTGCTAGGAATTGTTCCCACTTTGCATGAGAATGAGTTTGGGAAACAAGATGTTGTTGAGGTTTATTTAGGAAAAGTCATAAACTTTAAGAGTATGTCTCCACGTGGCGTAATCTGAGCGCTTTGGACCCAGCGGACACCTGCTCCGTCCAAAGCGCTGCCGGCTTTTGTACACACGGTGATTCCGCATGTGTTCATTGAACACATGCGGAATCACCGCATCCAATACATAGAGCTGTGCTATTTATCTTGTGGAGACTGCGCATCTCCGCAAGATAAATAGACATGCTGCGGTTTAGAAAGATGCGCCACATGTGCATATACGCAGGTCTGCCACTTGCGTCTCTGTACGCATAGTGGAGATGGTATTTCATAAAATCCCATCCACTATGCTGCAACATCTGGACGCTGCAGATTGAACACTGCGGCTGTACGCAGCGTCCAATCAGCAGCAAATACGCCACGTGGAAACATACCCTTACCCAGAACATTTCAATACTGTCCAATATTGTAATGTATACATAATACAATCTATGATTCTATATAATCTATGACGGCTGTTCCTGAAAATTAAAAAGTAGTTCTTTTTCAATCTATGTATAACTTTTTGCCGTGCATTTTAGGTTGAAGACTTGAATGGATTTCAATCTGCAGAAAACAGCCTAAGAGCAAGTCAAGAGCTACATGAAAAATCTGAGGGTATGCTATAGATCAGGGGTGGGGAATATATTTTCTGCCAAGGGCAGCCATTTGGTAATTGGTCATTGCAGCCATTTGGTAAATTCAAAAAAGTTATTTTTCTTTCTCATTAATGTACACTCTGCATCCCATCTTGACTGAAAAAAAACAGAAATGTAGAAATTTTTGCAAATTTTATTAAAAAAGAAAAACTGAAATATCACTAGGTACAGCTGGGTAACTTACTTTGAGCCACAGTCATGCTGGGTGCACTGCTCGTGTCGGACCGGAAGTGACATATCGGCGGTGGGGACACGCCACACTACTTTCTTTCTTTACCTCTGTAAGTACTTCCCCTGCATCTTGGCTATATGTGTATGGGAGTTAGGGTAATTTACCCATTGATCATCATTTAGACTGACCTTCGATGCAGGCCTACTCTATAGTCATATCATTGCACCTTTTACTCAATGAGTGATTCTCTCTGCATCCATGCTCCTCCTGGATTAGCAGGACAACTTCAATAGTTATTTACCTTTTGAAGTACTCTTACCTGCACACTCACATTTGAGCAGTTAGGGGATTTCGCCCACTGCCAAATTTAAATTCAGGCCTCTTAGCGCTTGTATAGAGGCTATCCATTGTTGTGCACTTTAATAAAGTGACAGTGCTCAGCAGCCTTTTGTGTTTTATTGTTATTTGAAGTTTTAATGTTTTTTAGTAAAGAGACACTTTAAGGATTATACTCTGTGGTTGTTGAGAACCCCTCATTTCTGTCCTATCTAGCTCATGAGATTTTTGTCCTTTCCAGTGATGTTTTCTGGACATTTGTGTTAAATATACCCATAGACTTGTGTAGGTGTGCACGGTCCGATTCTCATGTGCACTCGCAGCATGCTGTGATTGTTTTCTCGTGCCAAATCAACGTGAGAAAATAATCGCAATTCTGAGCTGCTCCATAGTATAACACTGGTCTGAGTGCGATCTGATAAACCATCAGATAGCACTCGGCTGTGCTATACGCTTGTGTGAGCAAACCCTTTTTCGGTCTACCCAAAACCTGACAACTATAGATACCAAATTCTCTTTTTTTTCTTTTAGTACATTACTTTTACACATAGAACACCTTTGCAATAAAATAAGAAAATTACCATTACTTATTCCATGCCCCTCCAGTTTGCTTCTCCGCTGCTGTCCCCAATCTTTTTTAGCTTGGCAACAGTAACATCACAATTACAGCTCATGACCGCTGCAGCCGATCGCTCAGCTTCGCAATCATGACGATACAGATGATACAAGGGCAGTGGCGGAGTGGCAAGGTGATAAGGGACACTGATTTTCTCACTTTTACATCCAAGATGCCATGAAAAAACTGTCAATCATCTTTTGTGACAAGGTATGGATTGAAAACCTCTACATCCACCAAGTACAGCTGCTCGACTGATGGGTAGAAATAAACAATTCAGCTACTGTATAGATATATTTATGGCTGAATTCTACCTGTATATTAGGAAACACAACTAAATATGAAATGTGTATTATCTCCATCATAGAAACATTTGATATAACTCGTATTGTTTCAAGGACCTTTGGGAATTTGAGGACAAAAAATAGTTGGCACGTAATTGGAAATATCGGCGTCGTATTCCTATCAGTTGATGTGGAGAAATGAACGAGACGTTCAGTTTAGCATCATCTGCGCTATGGTATATCAGTTCTTTTATATTCTGCTTTTTTCTAATTTGAGCAGAAAACCACAGTGTTTTACATTGTATTCCTGTGTTGTGAACACAACATTTAATTTCTGTTTTCTCAGTCTCATGTGATACGAACTGTGACTGTTTGCCCAGCAGATGAAAATGTTTTGTAGAAATGGAAACATTCCGTGAGTGCAAATCAATGGGAGGTTCTATAAAGCATGGTGAAGAAAACTGCAGACCTACTCTCATTGTATAACATCACTGTGGAAGACAGACTGTATCCGAGCTATGCATCTTCCCAGATGGTCTATATCGCATTCTTATACTGGAAGATCGGCAGTTTGTGTATAAGGAGTAATGATGATACTATTGGAACCTGAAAGCATTATGCTTTCTTTGTCTATTATTGACTGTACAGTGATGACATATAGCATTGCTGTACTCATTTCGGCCATTTTCTCTGTTTTTGGTAATTTTTTTGCTGTACAGTGTAGAAAGAAATTGGCATCCTCCAACTGGATTTTCTTATTGTGCATTTATATATTTGGTAGTTCCATTTAGACAGAAAAACAAAGTGTAGCCTGCGACAGTGATCCCTATTGATCCACTGTAATCTATAAGGAGAACTGATGTCAAGTGTCCAAACGAAGCGTTAGTGTCATTTGGAATAAATGAAATGTCTTGGTTCCTTAGGCCCAGTGATACTGTTTATTGCTACTGTCTACTCTGAATGGAGCTTCATGATTTACTCAGAATTACCCATTTGGGTATCTGAAAAAAGGTTTTCTAAATCAGATATTACATTTAAGGGGGCTTTCTCATATGCCAGTTTATGGTTTTTGAAGCCATAGGAAGGAGTGGATTAAAAAAAAGAGCAGTAGTATTTTTCCTATATAATTCTCCTCCCTTTAAAATTTTGGATTTGGCTTGAAAATTGATACCTAATGTCATGAGTGAAAACAACGTTAGCTCGATCATTTGTGTCAAAGATAAGAAAGTTAGTAATGTGCATTGCTTGGGTAAGCTGTTGATCTTTCCAGTTATCCTACTCTGCTGACGACCTGCTGGCACTATCTCTAGGTTCATTTCTGCTTTCAGGTTACCATAATGTTCTAACTCTCGCTGTTCCATTACTATAGAACTGTGCTCCTTGGAAATGCCAATATACAATCAACTCTTGCAAATCCTTTCATTTTTTTGCTTTAGTAAATATGATTCATGGTCATTGTCATACTGGCAATCACGATCTGCAGAGCAAAGAAGTAAGGATTGTAGTGCATTTACTTGATCTAGAGACCATGTGTGCCAATAACAGAATGACAATGGAGCTCAATTAATAAAACAAGAGCTGCAAGTATTTCCTAGAATAGCATCTTTTGACATCTTTATACAGACAATTTAATTAGGATTGCCTCCTAGAGGAGCCTAATGGTGCACTTTATGTGCCCTGAAGCACACAAGTGCCAATAATAGCCTCGCTGACAGGCTATTTTGTCAGGCTGATCCTGCTTGAGGAAATGAGGTCACGGACAGGAGGGCATTAACATGGCTCTTTAAACATTGTCTTAATGGTCTGCATGCTGTGCCTCAATTAGGGTGGGTTGAGGAAACTATGGCTCGCAGACCTGTATGCTGTGCCAGCATGTGGTGAAGGGCCACTGACATAAAGGACTGGGTGCTGAGCCTGCATAGAAAGAGGGGGATACAAACCTAAGGGCCTTTATGACGGGGGTTCATATTTTGTCTAGTATGGGAGTCGCCATTTTTATATAAGTGATCTGGCGGAAGTTTATTTGTAATTCACTTACCTATATTTGAGAATATGTCCATTAGAAATGGATAAAAAATAGGCAGCTTTATGTCCCCTTCTATATTGAGCAGTTAACATTGTACCAGGTCCATAACTCAACAGACACAATTGTCTCCTTTAAAGACCCAATTAACCTATTATGGCTTACACTAGGGTTTCCCTAATGGGGTTTCCATTGTTTTAACAGGGAGAATATAACTGCATGCTGTGCTATTTTTGCCATCAAATTTAAAGGAACTGCTGTAACTGTAGCTATAAGTAAAATTATGGTCTTCTCTGGGGCTGCGAGGGATAATCGGATCTACAATCTTTGTCTGAACTGTCCCTAACTATTTCTGTATATCTAGAGCTAGAAGTTGAAACTACAGAGGTAGCAGAAAAAAAAGATACTTCTGAAACTGCCATCAATCTGGAAATTTCATTCGCTGAGCAGGCTTCAAACCTCAAAGAGTTCCCAAATGTCAGGAATGAGAAGGAAGATGACTCCTTATTACCAGTAAGTATTTTAGTATAGCTCTCATATATGCTGCAATCTCCTGAGAGTGAGTACTCCACCCTGAGTTTAATAAACGCCTTTAGATTTCTTTATCCCATTTTCTTTTAGGAAATTATATGCAAATACATTCCTTAGAGAGGAAGAAGACTGGAAAGCCATTGATTAGATGTAGCAAGCCTAACTTGCCATATGATTTAGGATAACAAGCGACAATTAGAAACTCCATTTCCAGACATGTTTCAGGTTGTGCAAAGCAGGGGATCTGATTCGGCATGGCCTAGAAGTCTCCTTACACCAGCTTGACACTCTCAACAAGGAGAGATTGTTGTTATTATTATTATTTATTATTAAAGCACCATTTATTCCATGGCACTTTACATGTGAGGAGGGGTATACATAATAAAAAAACAAGTACACTAATCTTAAACCATACAAGTCACGACTGATTCAGAAGGAGAAAGGACCCTGCCTGCGAGGTCTCACAATCTACAAAAGATGTTCCAATTACACTTTTTTTTAGTAGGAAGAATTCATTTTATAATATGTTCTCCTTTAAATAAATGGACAAAAAAGAAACTTGTCTCTCTGTCAGATACCAATTAGACAAATTGCTCCTTTACAGAATAAGTGATCACAGGGTCTCTGGTAGTGACGGGTTGCACGTGAAATAGCCGAAACATTGAGCTGAAAATTACTTGCACTTTATGAATGACTCTCACTGAGGGTAATGTGACACTGACCAGCTGCCACTGTACCAAAACCTTATCAACTCACTGTGCAGCCAAAGTCAAAACCTTGAAAATCCTCTACCTTTACTTGCCTGCAGGTGGGCAGGGTTTCTACTACACCGGGACTGTCTGATTTTGCCATAAATATTATATGAACACACATTTAATAGGAATCCATTTTGGGAGCTGAAACAAGTGATCCAGAACACCAAAAAGACTCAGATGGCCCATCACTGGTTTCTAGGGCAACTTTATTTAAAGTAGCAATCTTAAAAGTCAATATTAGCCCTTAAACATCCTTGCCACATGACAATCACCATCTGCAAATTCTTGTTTCAGTTTATCTGCGCATCTTAGGTGCAAAGCAGATGAACTGGTTGGCTGAGGGAGAGGCCTTGGAAGGGGTATATATGGAGTAAAGTTTCTCCTTGTGGAAAGGATTGCGTTTTTATAGGGAGACTTATAGGCCATGCATAGTTCCCATGGAAAATGAAATATGCAAATAGACTCATCACAAAGGGAGAGAGCAGAATCTGTACTTCCACCTATTGGAAAAAAACAATTCTAAGTCAATCTCAACCCTTTAAAGAGCTTAGAATATCATTGCATGGCATATAAGTCTCCCTACTACAACTTGACGCCCTTCAGAAAGAGAAACTTAATGGTTTCAGCTATTTAAAGAGGATCTTTCAAGACTTTTTAACTATTAAACTAGATATAGTGACAGCTAGTTAAATAGTTAAACACCAACATGTTTTTTTCCAATTTTGTCATCAACCCTATTGTTTCCTAGATACGAGCTTATAAAATTTTTATCAAAATTTTCCTTTGAGCCACATGGGTGGTGTAAGATTCTTCTCAAATAATGTATACTTAATTCTGTGACTCTGGCCAATCATAAAGCAATGCAGCATCACAGAAATGTACTTTGCCAGCACTTCTCCCAATGACCATCTGCTGCTGCTCTTCTCCTCTCGCACCTGTTGCATGAGCAAAGATGTTGGGCAGTGAGGGTTTCTCATGCTGATCTGACCTTCTCTCAGGATCTGTTCTATATTTTCCCTCTCTTTGACGCTGCTTGCCTTATGACTGTTCTGCGTTAGAGGTGGAAATAGTACATGCCCCTGAAAAAAACTGTTGTCCCCACCCCCCCTCCTTCTCTGGCTGAAGGGAAAAATTAGATACAACTTTTAGCTCATATCTCAGGAAAGATGATGTCCATTATACAGAAGAAAAAGTGTGTTAAGTAGCTCTTCAGCCCTGATCTCAGGATATAGCAGCTTAAAAGGTGGAAGTCATGAAAGGCCATCTTTGAAGATTATACAGTGCATTAAAGGGTTGTCCTGTATTCTCAGTTCAGTAATGCGCTGCCACCCAGCTCCTAGACTTCCTGAATGCTGGGGGTGGGAGCTTCTGCTCGATTAACAGCGTGAATCAGCAGCATCATTGCACCGTTGTTCCAAACTGTGGGCTCTCAATGCCGCTATATAAGCCAGCTTTACCTTTGCAGCATAGAAGAGCAGCGGTACTGAAGGTGGATGGGATTAGGTGCTAATGGCTCTATCCAGCAATCCCAGCTAGCTTTATAGAAGTGCTTACAAACTCCGTAGAAAATAGCTTGTAACTACTGTACTTGTCCGGCCACAACTGCTACTGTTTTTACAAGCACTATCCAACTATACCCATCAATGAAGATGAGCATAATCCAGGAGATGGGAATAGACCACAAGATAGTTATTTTAAATGTGCGTGCATGATTTCTGTTTGACATTCAATGACCCAATTGAATTTAAAATGTTACAGAACTACAGACTTCCTGAAGCCAAGACTGGCATCACAAAGATTGGTGATTTGGCTCCTCAGGACATGAAGAAGGTGACTTCTCTAGCACTTATCGAGCTTACTGCCTTGTATGACGTTCTGGGCACAGAATTAAAACTTCAGCGAGCTGCCAAAATGAAAGTTAAAGGTAATTGCATAAAGAAAGAATAAATAGTATGCTTTGGCCTCTAACAAACACCATGTGCTCTTGTGAGTCACACATCAATGATTGAGTAACCTTTAATACACTTTAGCACCTTCAGGTGACAACGTCCCAAAGTCTATAAATGTTTTGCTTCGAACACCATGCAAATGATGCAGTATCTCAGCCACAGGGAATGCAAGCTTTCACCAAATAATTTCTGCACCATTAGTATAAAAAGGCTGTAAGTGCTAATATCAGAAGATATTGAAGTAAATATTAGAATGATGTCAATATTTTTTGGCCTTAGTAACCATGAGGAAGCCACATAATATGATGAAACACCTACACGGGGCCTTATGACCCTGCAACTTCTTATTTTTGCTCAAAGCTGCTCCTTTGTGGTCACCACTAGCCCTCTCCTGCCTTTTCATTAGCATTTGCAACCAAATTTGCTTTAACTCCTCAAAGACGTGTGTTTATTTTGCTGAGTTTACCTTATCCAGCAGCTTGCATAGGTGGTTTTAGGTAATCGGTGATGCGGGGCAAGGGGGGATCTTGTGTGACTTACGGTGTTCCGCCCAATACTTTTTGTGCATGGTTGTGCCTTTTTAGTTGTTTTTAAAATTTCTGTTTTCTTGTAGTAATAAAATTTGTGTTTTTGCCAGCTATGTTGCATAAAATGGGAGATGAAAGGGCCTTGACAAGGTCTTTTTTTATCAGATTTTTTTTTATTCAATAGTTTTATTAAAGAATTTTAGCGATACAGTAAATTAGAGACCATCCACACTACCCTGCCCCCAAATGTCATCCAAAAACAGACTAGGCTATGTGCACAGCTTTTGTTGCTCTAGGCACTAAAAATGAAATTCAAAATGTATTAATGAAATGCAAAGAAAAGAAAATGCACAAAAATATAAAAAATATCCTGTGCTATTTTTTTGTACCTTATCTGTAGTAGGACGAAACAGTGAGACCAGGGGGCAGTTCGTGCATTGCCGTCTGATCTCGGAGTGATTCGTATGGACGTCTGAATGCGCCTGTAGGTCAATAAATGTCACAATGTGCTCAGTTCAGATCATAATAAACATAATTGCGAAGTTATAAAGCAGAAGAACAAAAACAAGGAATACAATTATAATCCCCTTTTGAGTTTCATTAGTTCTGTAGACACTGTTACTAGATATTATATTGTAACGCATAACACTGCGGTGGAGCAACTGAAGAACATAACCATGTCGTGGTTTAGTAACACCTCCATTCAGTAACTAACACTACCATACTTTTGCTAAATAAACTAAAAAAAACAATATTGTCATGCAGTACAATGTCACGTCACATACTAATCAGTTTTTTAACACAAAGACAGAATAGCTGAAAATGAATTCTAGTAGTCACTCGTACAGTGTCGTTAACATAGATTTGCTTTTCTGGTTGTGCTAAGCATGGCTGTGGAGTTGGTAAGTCATACCTCTCTGACTCCAACATTTCCTCGACTCCACAACTCCGACCCCACAGCACTGGCCACTACTGAGCATGCACATAAAGTGTAGAACAGATTCATCTCCCCAAAAATTTGAGATCCTTAGATCAGGAACAGAACAGACATTTTATACTCCACCAAAATGGACACAGACTCCACAGTCCTGAAGTGTCCCAAAATGCTGTCCTTCACAAAAATAGCATTGTTCTATGGCTTACTGTTGCTTTCTTTTTCCCTCAGTGCAACCCTTGACCCTATTAAAGTGCCAGCTATTCTACCTGCTGCCAAAAATATTCTACTCAAATAAGAGTATCCCAAAACAAGAGTGAAATGCAGAAAGTGTTCCCAAAAATAACTATTATGTACCTAGTTTACGGTATCTAACTTAAGTGAACATTAAAATACTGTCACACACCCAGTAACACAGTAAATGGCTGTCACTTCACCCTCTGCACCTAAATATCACTGGCAGGTCCCAGTGAGTGTTTGGGGTGTTCTACTCTATCTTCATCAAGGACATACCTTTACTTTCTCAGAAGTTCTTTCTGCTCTGATGGAATATATGGCGTTTCTGTACCTTCATTTACATCATTCGCTTATTAAGCAGAGCGCCCACTGGTGCCTACACGTAGAATGGGAGCATCAATGACATTGTTTTCTTTTTCTGTCTGGCACCAGTTCCGTTCTCGGCCTTGAGTGCCTGGAGAAAAAATGGATCCAGACTTGGGCACCCAAAGCTTTCACTCAACATTAGTGGATCTAGCAGCGTTCCTTAATTTATTGATTAGGCACTATTATTTAGGTAACAATTTGCAAATGCTATGTATCTATGGCAATGTTAATTAGAACTCAATGGTATGAATACTGCTACGCTGTATTACTGCATTTTTTGTTGCTTTATTATATACCATAAAGTGGTGTTGTCTACCCAAGCATTACATAAGATATAGGTGAACTCTGACTATATCAGAATTTATACATGATACATGACACCAAGTATAGGAACCAAATATGCAATATGAAAGCTAATATTTGTCATACCGGACAGCGAAAAGGTTATAATTTACGTAGTTAAAGGGGTTGTTCAGCCTTAAGCTACAAGTCT
>VIAB01001750.1:165492-176509 GCA_009801035.1 Oophaga pumilio | reverse complement strand
TGGCCCCCACAGAACCCTGGAAGTGATAATATGGCCCCCACAGATCCCTGATCTCAACGTCGAGTCTGTCTGGTATTATTTGAAGACCGATTTGCACAAGACACATCCACAGAAGATCTGTGGTTAGTTCTCTCAGATGTTTAGAACAGCCTCCTTGTCAAATTTCTTCACAAACTCTGTGCAAAAGCATCTAGAAGAATTGATGCTTTGATGAAAGAAAGAAAAGTCACACCAAAGATTAATTTGATTTAGTCTATGTGCACACATTGCGGATTGGGCTCAGGAATTTCCTGAGCGGATTCTTCCTCTCTTGGCAGAATCCGCTGGTAAAAATCCGCGCTTTTTTTGGGCAGCTGTAATGCGGATTTTCCTGCGTTTTTCGTGAGTTTTTCTCTAATGAAATGAGTGTAGAAACGCTGCGGAATCCGCACAAAGTATTGACATGCTGCGGAAAATAAACCGCTGCGGATACCGTCCGGAATTTTCTACAGCATGTGCACAGCAATTTTTTTCTTCATTGCTTAACATTACACTGTAAAACACTTGCTGATCTGCAGCGATTCCGCACGGAAAATCCCCTGCGGATCCGCAACAAATCCGCAACGTGTGCACATAGCCTTAGATTTCTGTTTTGTTTATTTTTATTAAGAAAATTATAAATGAATGAACTATTAACTCTGTTTTTAAAAGCAATCTTACTTTGCAACATTTTTTCCACACTTGCCTAAAACTTTTGCACAGTACAATATGGCATCGTAATTCAGCGGCACTGTGTTGGCAGCTTCTGACACATAGCTCTGCCAGGGGCACGAGACAAGAAAAACCACTGAGACTTGACCGGAGAGGACTTTTCATGGAATCACATAATTTAGCCTCAATTCCAGCTGTCATATAGGAAGGATAAATCTGTTTTGTTTTTTTTACGAACCTTTACAGAAGTAGGGGTTCTGTTACGCGAGTATAGTATAGGGAGCTTTTTTTTTTTTTAACTTTAGAAATCCAGATATAATTGAAAAAAATCACCATTCAATTAACTTTAGTTCACCCAATTTTTATTCAAAAAAAAAATGTAACCTAAATATATGAACGATGCTGAAAATACTAAGTGGATATGAATAAAAGACTTGAGCTCTTCATGGCTTCCTAATCCTTATACGTTTCCTCTTTATGAATCATTGCTTTTAAATTGGACAGTAAATTAATTTTGGTTTTAATGAAGAGACATTTTCACTCATTTTCTCGAACATTCTGCAATGGCAAAACTCCAAGCTGTGCTCCTGACAGTAATTTCACATTCTGTCCTGGCCCCTGCCAGTTACCGAAGCGTCTGGAGCAATTCCCTCGTTACCTGTGAAGATAAGGCTGGCCACCGCTTTTCACAGGAAATAAATGAGCCCTCTATTCTTTTTTTGTGGTTCTGTGATATGCGCAGCCAAGGTCTTTTTCATTTCCTCCTGAAGTGTACGGTTCAGAGAGGCTGTCATTGCATTTCCTGCCTCGCTATCAGGAACGAGGGCATCTCATTTAGCTGTGTGATGAGCGAGCGTTAGGACATATGTTAATGACTTAACCTCCAAACTCCATTAGCTTTCGTTATATAACTGACAGCAACTTATTCCGAGTTATTCTTGGTTTCCATATTCTCACTTCGGAACGTGTCTAAAAGTCGAAAATATTGCGATAATTCAGGATATGCCTTTGAAAAGTCGAACAATTTTGCACAATTTTGTTTTTCGAATTTTAGCATTTTCATGCCAGTTTGAATCAACCCTCCTCCCCTCGAAATGGGTGGAGCAGGGGAAAGTCGGAGTGGGACAGGGCATGATCGCGGAACGCCCATCAAATTCATCAAATTGCTGGCGTTTTGTAAGCCAAAAATGCTATTCCAGTCCCCACTGAAGTAGCATTTCTGGCATGGTGCAGGTTACTCAGAAGTGGCGCCAAATTCATTAAAGGGAATCTTTCACCCCAAAACTGCCATATCAGATAAAGATATGGCTGAATAGTGCGTCCCATAACAAAGTTAACGGTGGGTATCATATATCGTGATACCTCCGTTTTCAGATCAAAATACCTTTGTAAACTTTGTTTTTTTCCCTGTCAATCACTGCAGTCATGAGGGCGGCGGCTTCCATGTCCTCAAGATGGAAAATGGTAAAAATTCTTGAACATTTCAAGCTTATAGCAGGTATTATAACAAGCTTATATCTTATAACAGATATCAATTTTATATTTTGAGTCCAAGATGCACCAAACGTATCAAAGAGGACTTGTCACTTGCCAGATAATTGTTTTATCTGGTCTAAATTTTGCTGGTCTTATGAATCTGGTGCTTTTTTTATTTTTTTTTCTAGTCCCTTTCTGTTGTGGCCCCTTCTTCCTTATATGTAGAACTAGTCTTGTTTGCCAAGTGGTTATGGTTGTTACAAAGAAGAGGAGGTCTTATTTTAATTGAAATATATTAGCAGATATTAACCACACCATTTGAGATCAGTATAATGAGACAGAGACAATGTATCGTTTAGTGGGCCACTTGCTGTGTTTTTGATAAAATCCCCGTTTTATCTGGTGCAGATCTAGCAGTTCTCTGAATGCTCACCTCTTTATAACCCCGCCCACACCACTGACTGCCAGCTTTCTGCCAATCCGTGTTGGGGGCGGGATTACACAGAGCTTGTGAATATGCTTGACAACCTATCAGCAGGTTTACTAGCCCTCTAATGATAAAATGCTGATAAAACTTTGATTTTGTCAAAACTATACAAAACATCTCGGTCTCTACATTATGCTGCTCTCAGATTTGGTGGCAAAAACTTGGTGTTAGATTCCCTTTAAAAATAGAGAGGCTCAGAACCCCCCCAAAAAAATTGTGCCGTATTCAGCAGCAATTAGATCAGATAATTCAATTTTTATGACCTGTGTCATACAAATGTATAAGTATCTTACTACTTAGATATAAATTTTATTTTTGTCCATAAGAAGAAGCTGGCGGCGAAACGCGCGTCGGGGTGAGGGGAAACTCGGGCTTTGGTCCTGCGGCAGCACCACTTGGGTAATAACTATTCCAGTATTTACCGGTCTTTAATCTTCTGATTTACCTCTTTATGGCCACCGCAGCACCTATTTTGGGACACACGTACTCTGGATACATTTTACTAGGTGACACAGCTTTACCTAATCTGCCTCTAAGCCAGCATTGTTAGACACTTTGGGCAGTGGGGTGTTTTATGGGGTTGGACATTGTGTGATTGGCATTGGCTTTTCGATTAATTATTTTCTTTTTGTCCCCCATCATCTCCCCTTATTTACATTTTGCATTACGCATTTCCCATTTTTTGATTTGTTTGCTCTCTCTTATATGCCCTGTGTTCCCTACGGTACCTTTTGCGATTTTGCTATTTATATTTAGTGCTTTTTTACTTGTTGTTTTTTTAGAAAATATTGTAATAAAAATCAATATTTTACTTTACTGGTGGATCTCTTCCTTCTTGTCCCATTTTTTACAATGGGTTTGATATTAATACATTTTTGAAGTGCCCCCTTATCATGGGCCTTGTTGAATAAATTTTTTTTCCCCAAGCACACCAAATAAAATATATAATCTTTCAAAAATAAAAATGATCAGCTTGTTCTGAGGGTTTTTTTTAAAACTATCCATCTTTGAAAGCTAATGAAATGAATGTCTTCATTCATTTTAGGGTCTTATCCTTTCCTTGGCATCTGAAGGTTGATGAATGGCTGTTATTGGACAAAATGAAAATAGCACTAGTCCTTCTGCAATCAGGAATACTAATCTCTGCAAAAAAAATCCACAGGAGCTGCTCCTCAGCTTTACAGTTGAATCAAAAGCATTTTCTTTATGAATTGTGAGCAAGAGACTATGCTTCCATTATCTCTAATCAAGCTTATTGTTAGGGCGGCTCAGTGGTTAGCACTGATCCCTTGCCTCATCGGGAACTTGACCATAGGGAGCATCTGCATGGAGTTTGTACGTTTTCCCCATTTTTTTTAGTTGATTTCTATTCAGTTTTTCAATTTCCTTCCATGTGCAAAAAAAGATTTTAACCTGTAGATAGGCATACACACACTTCATAGAAAGCCAAAAATGGGTAAATTAGAGTGACCCATATTTCACAGGTAATGAAGTGATGGTGACAATCTCTGTATACCACTTGGGATTATGGTAAGTGCAATATAAGCAACAGGAACTAGATAAAAATAAATAACTGTGACTATATAACGACCCGGTGCAACATAATCCGACCTGTAGAAAGGACATGTCATGCTTGCATTCCCGTTCATGGCTCTGACGTTACCCACTCACCAAACATCTAAAATATGTTTCCAATACTGGAGCCTGCTCCAAGGAGTGAGGCTTTCTTTTTTATGATCGTGATGGTCACTTTTTGAAAAGAAAAGGTCATTCTTTAAGACATGATTGATCACTAGAGCATCATTGAGATGCTAACTTATATGGCAGGTAACTGGCGCTAGTGACAGATAAATCCATAGTTCTCATTTTGCTTAAACCAATCAACTACCTTAATGAAAAATCCAGTATCACGTTTAGGCCTCATTCAGACATCAGTGGTGAGGTCAAAAGCACAGAGACCTGTCCGGTATTGATTCGAGTCTTGTAACAAATTTGTCAAGGCGTGTCTGTGTTTGCGTGAAAACGTTGGCCGGCACTCAGTCGAGTGTTGATCCTTTTTCAGACTGACTGATCGACGCTTGAGAAACTTTCATCAGTTCCTTTTTTTTCATCCGAGAAAAACCTGATGAAACCCTGACCAAACTCTGATGTTAAAAACGACGCTGACCGGACTCTGAAAGCACTGATCAAAAACACTGATGAAACTTTTTCTTCTGTATGAGAAAAATTAGTCGTCTTAATGAGCCGTTTACTTTGACAATTAAAATCCAAACCTCATTATCCTTGGAAGAAAAAAGTTCTCACACCACTCATCCTTACTACATCACGAGAAGCAAGTGGGTGTCAAGAAACGGGATCTCCAAGGGTACATGGAGGTTGGTGGACCAACAGCTTTCCATTTGTGATGATGTCGTCACGTGGTCAGTCTCTCCATTGTTCTTTGGTCAGATACTTGAGTTTGTGCTTACCCGAAATGCGTCGGTCTACTGCTGCTGACTGTAACATCTATACAGTGTTTTTTTAATCTAAAGTTTTTGATTTTTGTGGTGTTGGATTTCATGTCTTGGAGTCATTGGCCTTTTACTCATTCTGCAGTCTGAAGTCTGTTTCTCAGTTCTAACACAGGACATATGCCAGCTGACGGTCCACAGTCCAATGCGGAGAGTTTTTTAAATAGATAGCATATGAAATATATACTGTATATATCACATATGACCTGTATATATCCCTTCTCTTTTGTTATTACAATGGTGGTGAATCCAATTAATCTTGACTTTGGTTGCATCAGAAGTTGCAGTCACTGTTACTTGGATATCAGAGAGATACATGAGGCCGCTCCAGGAAATGACGCGGTACAACAGATGAGATGCACTAAGCTTATTAAACAGCACTTGTTTCTATACACTGCAGCGTCTGAGATGGTTAATAAATTTCCACCTACACTTTAGATCGCAGGAAGGGTACTAGTCGACTTAACGGACTACATACATCAATCCACTGATTGATGTACTATTATAGACACATCTGTCTAAAAAATATATTAATGACTGTGCAAACTAAAGTATGTCAAAAATTACCCCAATTCATAAGGGAAAGAGGGCTGGATTGATGGAAACATCATGGCTCCTCTGCCCAGCTTTAATCCTGGGTAACCCTTGGTCTTGCGATTAAAGCCATTGAAAATATTATCGGATATCTGGTTTAGAAAACAAATTCTAAGCCTTCTGTAGATGAACGCTCGGAGCAATAGCTTCAGCCATAAATAGTGAGCGTTTTAAGGGATAAAATTGTTGATGAAGAATTTAAAAAAAAAAAAAGACTCTTTAATGGGAATCTGATAAGTAGATTCATGCTGCTCGAACCATGGTCAGTGGACACAGAATATACTGGTTGTAATTAATACACATTGATGCAAATTAGCGTTTCATCTGTCATTCTTTATGAAAGGGGCGTCTCTCAAAATGCCCCAGAATCATTGAGACATGCATCTAATGATGAATTTGGCCCAGTTTACAACTGCCCGGCATCGGCGTAAGAGGTTTACTACTGGAGTGTATTTCTGATGTAATTTATGACACTTTTTTATGTAAATCATGATGAATTTGGCAGCTGCGCTCATCCTTCTTTTCAAAAAGATGTCGGAGCTGACAGGGACTAGAGGAAAAATGGCAAAAACTGCAGCATTCTGTATTGTTTAAAGCAGATTTACACCAGAGTTCTGTCCATGTTGCCCATCAATACAGCCGATACCTAGTGACATTTCTGCTAGTCGTATTCATGACTTCTTAAGGATATTGCCATCTCTTGGTAGATGTAAGACAAGACATTAGTCTCCATACCCTTCCTTTTCTACATGCCATGTATCGTATGTAATATTTGGGTGCCTTCTTGCCCTGGTCTTTCATGACTTCCACATTATTCCCAGGAGAATAGATTCCAATTCCAACCTTCAGCCGTACCAAGCAAACTCCTCATATTCAGTACCTGTGAGACTTCTCTTTCCAAATGAAAATGTTTTGTTTTTTTATTTTGCTTTAATTATTTAATTATTTCCAGTCACTTTTTTGTCTTTGCCTCCCATTATTAAAATGTAATGTTATTCATTTTTTTAATTTTATTGTATATCTTGAATTTGAGCATTAGAGACCGTCCTATGTGCTATCATACAATTATGGCGTTTATGGTCTCTATTTAAGATGTAAGAACGGTTTCCTTCAAATGCACAAAAAAAAATATTTGCATGAAGCATGGTTGGGGCTTTCAGAAAGTAACAAGATCCCCGATAAGTTACCCTAATAAGTTGTCCTAAACTTTCCTTAGATAAAATATTTGATATGTTTAAGGCTTACCGTTGCAGGCGCAGCCATGTGTAAAAGGTAAGCCGTAAAAAGGATGTGTGATGATCAATCCCTGAGTACATGCATAGGCCCATAGGGACATGTTCACATGCTCGTTACATCTTTCTTGTGTGAACTCTCCTAGGGACTGTTGCAGCTTTATTGGCAGGAAATGTGAGTTTTACACACCTCGGCTCCCCTACATCCGAGTGATCTCCCAACAATTGCCAATTCTAACACAATGAGCAAGCTGAAAAAATGTCTGAAGCAATTTATTTTCTGGTGGGATTATTGGCATGTCACCCCTGCACCCTTTCAGAGACCCCGCTGAGTCCGACGGTTGGTTTGTCTCACCTTAGTCCTAACATTGTGACATTTATTTCTCCTTTGTATGCAGCCTCCTAAAGTGAAGTGCTTAACACGGATCTGGCATCCGAACATCACAGAGACGGGGGAAATCTGTTTAAGGTGAGAACTATTTTTTGGTTTCTGAAAGTTGTTCTTTATTTTTTAACTTTTCCATTTTACTCTCTTTGAGCTGACTCGGGTTTTAAAACTCCGAATGTCATATTGTTCTAGCCAAGGTTATAACCTATTGATTGCATGCCTTTCCTTTCTGTAATGACACTAGTCATTAGGAAAGCCACTGACAAAGGTCTGTGCAGATAGCCATGATTGCACTGAAACCGATATTGTAGCTGCTCCACGGCAGTTCTGAAATACTTTCCTAATGAGCACGGACTAACGATGCGATGCCTCTGTCACCACAGCTTTATTATTGAACAACTACACTGCTGTCCGTCAATCCTAAAGGTCAATAAACTTCATTTTTACTTAGATATTCTCCCAGGAAAGACAAAACTTTAATATTTGTGTGCATAATTATTATGCAACGTAAATTTTCCCATCTCAATTGCTTATTTTCATCTGTTACAGTGGGAATAATAGACCAAAGACCTCAAAATGTGCAAAAATACATTTCTGACATTTAAAAAAATATATCCGTGATCAATATTGCCCCCCGTTTCCCAACACCAGTCATACGTCTTCCATCCACGGGAATCTGTCAGTTTCTTAATCTGTTGACTATCAGCTAATTGGGCCGTACCAACCACAACCTCCCAGACGCTGATTAGAGAGGTGACTGTTTTCCGTCACTGTAAATCTCCACTTTAAGAAGACCCCACAAGTTCTCAATTGGGTTTAAGTCAGGTGGTGGAGGGTCCACGTCAATATTCTTTCATCTTTAAGACCTTTACTGCCGAGCAGTGGAGACCGGTGCTACGATGCAGCATTGTCCTGCAGAAAAATCATGGTTTTCTTGAAGGATTCAGGCTTTTTCCTGTACTATTGCTTGAAGAAAGTGTTTTCTAAAAACTCATCTGTAATATTGCCCGTGCAGTATCCTGTGGCCGGACATTTTCGACTAATCGGCCTGTGCAGACAGGCTGCTGATCACGCGATGAACTAAGAAAACGCTTTTTCTTTATTTTTTTTAACTGACTTAAAATTATTTTTCTCAATACTGTGTAAACAGTTTGTGTGCTGCCGAGAACAATAGCGCATATGTGCACAGGTTGGAAATGTTAACTGCCTGTGTAAACAGATTATTAAAAAACTACTGATCCAGAAGCAAGCTGATCGGTAATTTATAGGGACTCTGTCAGCTCAGAATGACTGTTGAAAGCAAGTACATGCGTTCGGTGCTTTACGGCAGAGCCAAACATTTATACACACCTTGACACCTGCTGGTTTTCCATCCATCTCCACCCTTCTTTGGATCTATGAAGCCAGAGTTGTCAGCCAAAGAGGGAGGTGGAGATGGAAGGAAACGAAGCAGGTGGGAAGGTGTATGTAAATGACTGGCCCTGCCGTGAAGCACCGAACGCCTGTGCTTTACCATCTGAGAAAATAAAGAACCTCATCCACAACTACCACAAAAGACTTCAAGCTGTCATTGATGTTAGAGGGGGGCAATACGCGGTATTTAGAAATGGGGTATGTGAACTTTTGATCCGGGTCATTTGGATGTTTTGGGTTGTCATTATGATTTAAAACACAGTAGTTTGGCAATAAATGGCTTCACCCAACCACTAACCATGAGTGGAGAAAAAGTTTTGGTGTTACCATTCATATTCTCTGAAAAAAGGCCAAGAAAACTAATATTCTGCCGGGGTATGTAAACTTTTGAGCACAACTATACCCTTGTTATCTCCTTTACTACCGGTAAAACAAGGTTTCCACTATGGTTCTATCCTTGCTTTGGTGATATCTGCGGATGGTGCTTGATTTTTTTCTTTATTTTGTTATTATTGTGTGTTTTTAACATATTAATAATACAGATCTTGATGATTTTATTGGCTTGCATTTGTTCTATTTTTGGTGCTTCTGGTATTTTGTGCATATAAGCAATACTATATGGATTGTGTATATAGGTGTTTAGGAAAATGGATGGCAAACAGGCCGTTGTTGTCTGGTTATGTGTCTGTAAGGATATTTGCCACCTAGGTGACGTTCTGATTACAGCATCCTGGACATAGATATTGGCCGGCAGTCTATCTCTTTCTCTCATGTGAAATGTACAAATTCGAGGTAGGGGGTTGTTGGAGGATGTAAGAATAATGGGAGCAAGTAGGCTTGTAGAAGCAGTCACCAGGACCGGGCTCCTTCTCTCTGTACCATGGCATACAATAGGAACCTCCTGTTAGTGAATTCAGAAGGCGAGATTTACAGCAAAAACTTCTGATCTTGAGGTTTAGCGTAGGTGCTGAATGTGAGAATCTAAGAGCTCTGCGAAGTGCGTTTTTCAGCGGAGGTACGCTTTATTACAAAATCTACCGTTATCTATTTTTTAATAAGGTAAATTTCCCAGTTGGTCTTCTCTGTGAAATTTTCTGCTTCTGATCATATAAATCCACATAATATTGCTGTTTGTGCCAGAAGTAGTGACAAATTATTAGGTTTTCAAGATAAATATCATATGCCACATTGATGGATTTTACAATGAATACTCCGAAATGTAAACATGTAGCAATTTTATCCAAGGCTGTGTTTTCTGCTCATTCTGCTGTGGAGCCATGGGTATAAATATTATCTTGTTATTTTTTGTTGTTTTTCTACTGATTATCTAATTAGGTGTTGAGTGCGTCCTTAATAGTGCCAGGCATAGCCCACGTAATTCCACTTTTTGATTTAGTGGTGTTTATCGTAGGGGGAAACTATGCTAGTGATTTTGAGGCAAACGTCTTGTATATTTCTTTGAGGGTCTACTTACCTTGTTCCTGTCCTATAGCATGATTTGTGAAAGACACTTGGATATCCTCCATTAATATTCCAATTGTTTTTTACTTTTTCAGTTTACTGCGAGAACACTCGATAGATGGCACGGGCTGGGCCCCAACGCGAACCTTAAAGGTAAGGAAAAGTGCATTTTTCAAATTTTATTAGTTAAAGGGAATCTGTCAACAGGTTTTTGTTTTATAATCTGAGGACAGTCCAATGTTGGGGCTGAGACAGATTCCAGGGATGTCACTTATTATTAGGCTGTGAGCTGTGGTTTCAGTACAATGAATGTTTTATCACCAAGAAATTATCACTGCCTGGACTACCGTGGTCCAACCACACCACCTCCTGTGATAAGCTGATCACGGTCAATATATAATGTATATAGAAATCTGTGGTGTGGATGGGGGCAGGTTTCTGAGCTCTGTTGCATCTAAAAGCTCTAATTTTGTTAGAACGGCTGCACCCTGTGAAGTAAGTGATACATCGATGGAGTCAGGTTCTCTTCCTATATTATGCTGCTCTCAGATGAGGTAACAAAAACCTGCTGACTGATTCCCTTTAATATGCAAGCACGTTTAACATATTCTCCTGCAATATTGATCTGAACAAAGTCAATGTTGATCATTTGAGGGGGAACACTTAATTCCCAACTCCAAATATGACACTTGAAACAAATTCCTGCATTAACCACTCTTCTTCAGGTGTTAGGCTAAGTTCACACGTTGCGGAATTGCCGCGGAAA
>VIAB01001750.1:131101-145395 GCA_009801035.1 Oophaga pumilio | reverse complement strand
ACATAAATGTTGTCTCTGTCCAAATATATACGGACCTAACTGTACTAGCCACTGAAACCATTTTTATTTGTACATTTCTGCTGGGTTTTTTTTTTAAGACACTGTTGTGTCCGCAAATTCTCATATATGTCTTCAATAAAATGGAGCCGGAGATCGTGGTATGCGTACGCGCGGACTGCGACATCATTTTATTGAAGTAATGTACAAAAACATCAACACAGCAGTGCACACGGGACGGCCATAGAGATAATGGCGATGGGCGGTGCATGCACATCGCTATGTTGACGTTGAAGTATATTACTTCAATAAAATAGCGCCGGAGTTAGCGCATGCACATACCACACTTTCCGGCGCTATTTTTTAAAGACCCTGTGTATGCAAATTTGCAGACAGTGTCTTAAAAAAATGGCATCGGTCACGTGGTATGCACATGCACTGACTCCAGTGCCATTTTATTGCAGTATTGTACTACAAATTTAAAGGGAGCCTGTCACTAGAAATAACTGCATATCTGCAGGTTAATAGCGTTATCACTCCCGTATGTGAGTCTGAGAAGAAAGGCACTGTTTATGTTGAACTTTCTGTGGTCCTTGCCTATCTGTCGCTCTGCACTACGTCACCCATCCTATTATATGCTTCCCCATCCTATTATATGCTTCCCCATCCTATTATATGCTTCCCCATCCTATTATATGCTCCCCTATCCTGGTATATGCTCCTGCATCCTATTATATGCTTCTCCATGCTACTATATTCTCCCCTATCCTATTATATGCTCCCCAATCCTGGTATATGCTCTTGTATCCTAATATATGATCCATCACCCCGGTATATGCTCCCCATCCTGCATGTGCTGCTGTTGTTTCATACATACAAAAAAAACCACCTACTCTCCTTTCCCCCACTCCCCTGCAGTGCGTCGTCAGTGTTAAATATCTAAATAAAATGGTAGCAGAGTCAGCGCGTCAGTCTGAGTGTGTGTGTGTATAGCATATATAGATAGATAGATATATGTTACCAGATAATGAAACAAGTGTGGTTGGGTTGTTTTTTGTTGTACTATTTGAATTTTCTGATTCCTCTACTTTCTGCATATTATTATGGGGTCAGTCTCATTGCCCGAGCTTCTGTTCTCTTTACATCAACCATATAAACCAAAGTGCTGCGGAATATGATGGCGCTATATAAGCAGCGCATAATAAATATTAAAATACACCAATAGACATACCAATCGTTAGCTTCTGTAGAATAGTTTTCCAGCCGTGCTCTCTGATCTGAGCAGTGTGAGTAGAGGGGATGGTCTGTGACCTTCATCTGTTGTTCATGGTGGATCCTGTCTTATCTATATACTTGTTCTCTGTTGTTGTAATCTTGGCTGTGATCATAATGAGACGACACCTGAATAATGATGTGAACAGACCAGGATGTGACAGCCGATTATGTTAGTGGTGTGGGTGAAAATTGAAGATTTTAGGATTGCTATCGCTCGCTCTCACTGTATGTGTATAGGTATATTTCTGAAAATAAATAGTTTATTAAATTGATTTAAACATTAGATCATTTTCTAATGATTTTCCCTTTAAACATTGTAAATGGATTTTTGTGTGTTCCTTGTTGGCAGTTTTCTGCATGCCTGCACTAACTGGATACGGAGCATTTATCGCTGGGTGTTGCCCAGTTGGCCAGGTTCTCGTCTTTTTTTTGTTGTTTTGCACAAAATCGGCTTGTTAATGGTGAATTGATGAACAGTCCCACAGTGACTACATTGTCCGCTTGAATAATGGATGTCCCTATTAGCATAATTGTTTTTTAACCCTTTTTTGTGAAGGATCAGCAGATCCAGACTCTAGCGTGGGTTGATAAGACTTCCGGTAGTCAATAAAACCTTCTCACAAGGAAACTACCCCCTTTATCTCTCTATTCTGTATATCATGGTCCTGCACTGAAAAGGAATTTCTCAATTTCGGCCCCTGGGAGATCTCCTTTTACATGGACTTGGATGGTGCATGAGATGCAGATGGTCCCCAAATTTGATGCAGATTTTAGTGTGAAATCGACTCGCAATATCTATGTCAAAACCGATACATGTGACTGGATTTCAATCCAAGTCCATTTGTGGACGCAGAGGAATGACATATCTATAGGATGCACTTGTGCAGCATTTATATACAAAATAAAAAATGTCTACTGCTTTGCCGGCCTATGTATCCACCCTAAAATCTACTGGTCTTCAGGAGCGCTCCACTCTGCTGCCTCTTCTTGTATGACTGTTCGGACCACCAGCGTAAACTCCGCACTCGCCAATGAGGTTAGTACAATCGGCTATAACTCTGGAGTATCTGCATAGCGCAAGGTCACTGAAGCTTTCAGAGCACCGCTTTCAAGCTCTGATGGAAAGAGCTTACAACCACGCTTTTCTTGCCTAGAATACTGGCCACCTCTTGAGATTACTCCTTGCCTAGGTTACTGGCCACTTCTACAGTCTAACTATAAATAAAAAATAAAAAAAAACGGTGACAACAGACTATTTTTAATAAAAGGAAAATTGTAAAGCTGCATGTTTTTGTTTTTTTTGCAGGCACTTAGCAATGATATAAACAGGCGTAGTCCAGCTCACCGTAACATATGCAGTCCAGAGTGCAGGGACAACATCCTGACCAAACATAGGAAAATATGGAAAAACAGTGGGGTTCCAGCTTCTCGGACCTTACTGTTTTTCTGCACTCCCACTCGCCCTGATTACGGCTTCTAAAAACCTTCAGCACAGAAAAGCCCCTCCTGCCCGCCTACCATGTAACACATAGGTTTCCCAGCCGGTTTGGAATAATGCATGTAGTTTGGACTTATTGAGCGTTCCTGTTTTTTTATTAGGCTTTGGAATAAAAGTTTTTAACTATTTTAAACAAAGAATTGGCCGGAATATCCTTTTATACACTTTTACCTATTTCTGATCATAAATGGCTTATTTAGGTGCAGATAAAATGAAAATTCCTGGCATTTCTGCAACAGACATGATTTGTAATGCATAGGGCATGTTCAGATGTTGCGTACAACACGTGTGATGTCACATTTTTATTTTTATTTTTGCAGCGTTACAAAAAAGCTGAATGAATTTACATACTGCGTCTTGGAAAAAACAAAGCTGGGCTCAAAATATGTATGCAAAAAAACCTCAAAACGTGTGCATGAGACTTAAGAAATCTCATTGATTATGCTGGTACTGTAAAACGTTGCATATTTTATGGGGCAAAAATGCTTTGTGAACATACCCTTAGGATGGCACGAACCTGATGCAGATTTTTACCCTGATTTCATACTGTACTTTTGGTTGCAGATTGTGTGACAAATCCTTGGGGCATGAACTCGCCCTTATGCATCGCCCTTCCTTTTTATCCACTGTATTAGGCTCTTAATGTGAACGTTTCCTGCATGAATTCAGCCCGACATCATGGTTGGTAGTTGTTCTTTCTGCCCAACCACTAACCATGCCAACTGCTCCATAATAAACCTATAGGTTTGGACCTCTTTCTCAGCCCAATGAGTGTGTTCTTCCAGTAGGGCATGTTATATAAGTGCACCCCCTGCACCGCACTGTAGAATATGTCATTGCTTTCTTAGTGTGCATATGTATTTCCAATACATTTGATCTAACCAAGGAATAGCTCTCCAGATTGCATACATTCATTTACCTCAACAGATGTTGTATGTGCAAAATGCCTGTCTTGGCGTTCACATTATAGGGATCGTCTTGGGTTCTGCTGAAATAGACAGATGAGGGCCTCGCAGAAGGAATTAATCAGAAGGAAAAATAGCTTTAATGATGGAGTCACTGGACAGATAAAACGAGAACCTGCATTTTTTCCCAAGTCTCATTATCAAATCCTTCAGCATGATACTGGATGGATGTTCTAAGATGTCTTACCCACGTGGATTAGCTCACTGTATAATAACTTCTGTGCATGTGATGTATACAATACCCTGAAGTCTTCTCAAATGTTTTCTTTGGTTAATGAAAAATTGTGTCTTAATTTATCAAAATTGAAATTGCACCATTGAGTCCCTAAGGATGCTTTCTTATTGCGTTCAGGCACCCGTTTGTTGGCGCTGTCATCTTGTCCCACAAAACGGGATTGGGACGTATGCTCCGACGGGGCCATAGGCTTGGTGCCAACAATACACAATGCCTGTTTGAGGATAGTAGACTAGACCTTGGAAATCAAGGTCCCAGAGTCTATATGAAGAGTAGAGAGACAGACAATCCATGCTGCTTGAGGTCTAGTGTGAAGTTTCCACAATCAGTGATAGTTTGGGGAGCCATGTCATCTGCTGGTGTAGGTCCACTGTGTTCTCTCAAAGTCAGATCAGCCGTCTACCAGGAAATTTTAGAGCACTTCATGCTTCCCTCTGCCTACAAGCTTTTTGGAGTTGGAAATTTCATTCTCCAGCAGGACTTGGCACCTGTCCACACTGCCAAAAGTACCAATACCTGGTGTAAAAACAACAGTATCACTGTGCTTGATTGGCCAGCAAACTCGCCTGACCTTTACCCCATAGAGAATCTATGGGGTATTATCAAGAGGAAGATGAGAGACACCAGACCCCACAATGCAGATGAGCTGAAGGCTGCTATCAAAGCAACCTGGGCTTCCATAACACCTCAGCAGTGCCACAGGCTGATCGCCTCCATGCCACGCCGCATTGATGAAGTAATTGATGCCAAAGGAGCCCTGACCAAGTATTGAGTGCATTTACTGAACATACATTTCAGTAGGCCAACATTTTGGTTTTTAAAATCCTTTTATCAAGCTGGTGTTATAAAGTATTCTAATTTACTGAGATAATGACTCTTGGGTTTCCATTGGCTGTAAGCCATAATCATCAACATTAACAGAAATAAACACGTGAAATAGATCCCTCTGTTTGTAATGACTCTATATAAGATGAGATTCACTTTTTGTATTGAAGAACTGAAATAAATTAACTTTCTGATGATATTCTAATTTAGTTAGATGCAGCTGTATCTGATGGATAGCAGTTGTGCACATTACATCCCCAGCAGTGGTCGGCTTCTACACACAGCGGGACTTCTGCTACAAATGCTGAGACCGGACATTGTGCCACTCTCAGATGTTGCTGTCAGCAGTGATCACAGCACGTGAGGATTTTCACTAAGGGAGTTTTCTCTTTGTCAGCCCATCAATATCCCTGCATACTCATGACGCACTCGTCCAAAACACTGATGACACCGGTTCAATTTTTTAACATGCATATTTAAACACTGACCTGTGAATGAGGCTTTATATGTAGGAAAGTATGTTACGTTCTTATTAGTCACCTGAGTTCAAAATGGCTTCTAATATTTCAAATTATTTTATTACTGTTCTATTTTATTATTTTTATTACTTTTCAGTGTCATGATCATCATCTTTTGGATGATATGAAATGCTCTCAACCTTCAACATGTGAGGTGCATGTTATAATAGTCTCCACCTACTGAGACAAAGATTCGTGTAATACATGCCGCACCTACTGAATAGTCTATTTTTAAAGAATGCTCCATGTGGTGAAGTAAATCCACACAAGGATGGAAAGAAGCACCACTCGTCTCTTTATGAGGGCGGATTCACACGCGTACGGACCAAGGACACCTGAATTGCCACGTGTCTTTGACCCAAACTTGACCACCTTAAATATGGCCAATTCGGACAGTCTAATATAAAGTCCTGACTCCCAATGTGAATTATTCTATCTTTTATGTGTTTGATTTCTATATCTACGTGGATCCTTACATATAATGTTCTCGCTCCATTTGGCATTGTTCAGTGGGTCATTGTAAGAAATGTATCTTGTTTCTGTTTCCAAGTGAACATTTTCCTAACACTCAAGATTTGAAACCTAAGAAATCTGTGGGCTGTATCCCTCTGTAACATCAAGGTAAACTAGAAATTCTTCATTGCCCCTCGGTCTGAGGCCTTATCCTCACAGTGACACATGGCAGCTGCACAGAGAAACTCTACCCCGCAAACTAGGATAGTTTGGAAAGTATTTGCCGGCTTCTGAGGCCCCAGTGCAAGGGTGTGAAGAACACAAGTCTGGCTTCCCATTACATTCACTTTTTCTGATGGGGGAGGCCCGCAAACTACTTTAACCTCTGGAGCTCAGGAGGATGTTAAATGGAGTATGACAACCGCTTGTGCATTTCCTCTAAGAATTGACTTTTGTATCACTCATCATTAAATTTATCATTTTGTCTTGGGTTCAGTTCAGTGTGCATCCAAACATTAAATTCCTCTGACATGTTGTAACGACTGGTTGGAACACCCAAAGTAATTAATCTTTATTAAAGATGAGGGTCATTCTTCGATCACATTACGGCTGTCTTTGGCTCTTTTGATGCGTTCAGCACTGAGCCACTTGGGGCTTTTTCTCGCCTTTTCTTATTCTCTGTTCCTTCACGCTCTCCTTGCCCTGTCTGCACTTTGAGTATTTATATCAGATCCTGCTCGTGCTATGTTGGGTCACATCCGGACTATGTAAGATCAAACGGACACAATTTCTGTCCTTGGCTTGCACCTGCATTTTTTTTTATAGTCCTTCATTTGTTGGCTCATGGCTCATCTGTCACTTGCAACTGAGCAAACTGATAACACTTTAAATAGCTGGCTACCCGAGAGCAGGTTGTAATTTAAGGTCCAGTAAATATTGCATCAGTGCCTCCAACCACAGACGTTAGAGGACCGTCTGAGTGTTATCGCAAATTGCAGTCAGTCTGAGACCATAACATATTCTTTGTTACAGCATCTTTCAGATTTTCTCTTTGCAGCTTGTAAGAGGAAGATTTGTGTCACAAATATAGACCTTTCTCTCCGATAAGGTCAGCTTCCAAAGCTTTGTGTTTCTATTATGTCTTGGTGATGCATCTGATAATCAGGTAACGGCACAGTAGAAAGTTCAACCTGTTGCCACTTTTCATCTCGCTGTCATACAGAATTATGTCAAAGCAAGATTATCCAATATTATATTTTGATAATATTCTCTTTGCACTCTGGAGACTGAGTCATTAAGGATGGCTTAGATCCTCCACAGTTTTCTGTTTGGAGTGCATCAGCTACCATCGATAATGTTTCGTGGTAAAATTACAACTTCTGGTGAGTTTTAAGGGGTGTCCACTACACAGATAGTGATGACCTATCCTGAGGATAGTGGATCACTATCAGATCATTGGGGGAACACTACCGGCACTCCTGCCGATTAGCCAGATATACCAGTGTGGCTGGGACCTTCAGGTGCCACCCAGTTAGGCAGATTGTGTGTGCTGTCCAGCAACTCGGCAGGAGTTAAAAGCTCTGCTGCAGCCAATGGGCAGTGCCACACCCTGCTTAAACTCCCAGCATAGTGCTTGAAGTTGCCAGTTATTAATTGGTTTACTGCTGGTGCCCTACTGGTTTTATTGTTCTTCTGATCATGATCCTGACCAGGCTTGTGACCCTGACTTGATTTGTTCAGAATTCCTCCTGGTTATCCTGCCTTTGCTATAACTGTCTGACTACAGTTTTGTCTTCTAATTCAGTCCCTGGTTCATTCTCTTCTTTTATTTACCCAGATTAAAGGGAATCTGTCAGCTCCGATAACCCTATATCTGCATGTAAATGGCATTATTCTACAGGGTAATAATGTTATTGATGTGCTTGGCCGCCATACTGACAGTGCAGCACCCAGGCAGATTTCACTCATACAGGCTGAAGTGAACAAGTACAGTAACCACTCACAGCACTTAAAAGGATGGCTGTAAGCATTACCCGGCACTGACTGACAGCCTGCTCTACAGTGATGCACTGCAAAACTTGCTGTCACTCATTGTGGGGGCTTTCTTACAGCTGCTGTTCTCAGTGCTGTGCGTGGTCACTGTAATTGCTCCTGACACTCCTGAATGACTTAAAGCCAGCGACTCCCGAGAGAATGAAATGTTATTTTCTCCGGGTGTTGCATTTACAGTACTGCCGTCGGGCTCCTCCTTAAAACTATTAACATGCAGATTAATGCTTAATCTGCATTAACATCCAGTTAATAGGATTATCGGCTCTTGCCTCTGGCCAACAGACATGCAATCCAGTGGACCATACAGTAAGTCCAGATCGTTAAAAGTTGTTGGCTGGGGTTCCTATGGCATCTGCAAGTAGTGGTGTAACTAGAGTCTGACGGACTCCGGTGCAAGATTTGGACCGGGGGTCCAGCCCCACAAACTGAATAATCATCCTGGCCCTCAGGGGTGTACATAGAAGTCATGGCAGAAGTATTATGCACAGCCCGTAGTCATCCATAAAGTATAATGCGCAGCCCATAGTCATCCATATAGTATTATGCACAGCCCATAGTCATCCATAGAGTATTATGCACAGCCCATAGTCATCCATAGAGTATTATGCACAGCTCATAGTCATCCATATAGTATGCACAGCCCATAGTCATCCATAGAGTATTATGCACAGCCCATAGTCATCCATATAATATTATGCATATCCCATAGTCATCCATAAAGTATAATGCACAACCCATTGTTATCAATATAGTATTGTGCACATCCATAGTTCTCCATAAAGTATAATGCACAGCCCATAAGTCATACATGTAGTAATAAGGCCAATGATTAAAAAATAAATAAATACTCCCCTTCCCTTCATCCCCCACTGTTCAGTGTCCTCTTGTGAAGCCAGCAGCTGACTTTGTCATGCAACGGGAGCGCATGATGTCACTGCCTTGTTCCCCGGTGACGTGCCCTGATGTCAGCTACTGGCCTCTGATTGGCCGGCAGCGTGTATTGCTGCGCACAGAGCCGATGCGTCTGTGCAGTCCAATACACTTCAGCTGGATGTGTGTCTGAGGACGCACATCCAGTTGAAGTTTCTGATTGCGTCGGGGGGCACCTGACCCGTAGGGCCCGGTCGCAATGGCAATCACAGTCGTTATGCCACTGTCTGCTAGATGGATTAGCTTGAGTTTAATCTATCCAATTTAGTCTTTCTGGACAGACAGCTGCTGTCATGCTTTACAATGATGATGGTATGTGGCATATTGGTGGAAATCTTGTACACTTGACTTGGTGTCATGATGTAGTGTTAAGTGGCTGTAGAGCTGTAAAACATTTTTTTTCCTTTTGAAGGATGTTTGGAGATAAAGCAAAGATTTGCGTAGCTCCGAAACAGATGAGAATGTGAATCCCACTCCTACTTATGATTAATCAAGGGCAGAGAACACCTCGTTCACGCACAAGCTTTAAAAGCGCAAACTGCAAGCGAACAAAAGCTGCACATAACCATCTCCTGCTAGTGACAATGAGGGCTGCTCGCTTCACACATTTATTGTGGTCTTATTGTGATTCTCAGGGAATCCGGGAAGTGCAGGGGGGACTAAGGAAAACCTGAGCAATAAAGATACGATTTACTTTACCATATAAAAAGTACTGAAAATGGGGGGAAAATGAAAAAGTGAGGTGACGTGATGTCGTAAAAAAATAAAATAAAACAATTCAGTCATTTAAATTTGGTTTGACTTTTTAACCTGTTTGTGTGGTAAAAATGACCTGGCAACGTGATTCTCCAGGTCTGTGTAACCAGAACTATACAAAAGTTTTCCATTTTATTTTTTGTTTATATTCTTGTTTCAAATTCTTTGTGTCACCGTTTTTTGAGACCCATAGTGTTTTTCATTTTTGTTTAATGGAGCTTTAAGGGCTTATTTGTTGTGTGCTCAGCTGTAACGTTAATTGGTAAGAATATGGGGTACATATACTGTAGGTCCTTAATGCATTCTTGTAGGAGGTATCATTTTGTTTTTTTATTTGCAGCATTAACTTTATGGTTTAAATGATTTTAGATTTTAATAAATGATTGTGACAGCACAAAATATGCTGATCTTTTTTATATTTTTTTTAGTGGGGCAAAGGAAGTCGGTTTATAATTTATTATTTTTTTTCCCATTGCTTGCTTTTTTTTCTTTACGTTACACTATTTATTTCAGTAACCTGCTTCAGTATTGCAGTATATTGTGAAAATCAGAGTCTCATGTGAAGCCCAGGAGTACCGAGATGGCGGCTATCGGGGGCCTTGAGCAAAAAAAAAAAAGTGTAATAGGGTCTTGGAAACATTTAGAAACCGAGTAACAACAAACAACCCTTTTAAAAAATACCTTTTCATTAATGCTTTTTAAATGTCCAATACCCAATGAATCCTTAAAAAGAAATTGGTAAAGGGTCTTACCCAGAAGGTCCATATAATTTGTAAATCCGTTCAAAAAATTATATGAATAATATATCAATAGATAATAAAGATACTGGAAGAGTCTCGGGAAGATGGGTTGTGCATTACCCTATATAGATTCCTTCCTAACAGCGACGGTTGGCACCCTGGGTAGTGAATTGGTGCCCCCACTCAATGTCGACTGGCCCTTACCAGGCCTTGACCAGGGCCTCCAGCTGCTATGATAACACATCCAGATCATACGATTGCATCACAGGGGGGGAATTGTGCTCCTGAATGGATACCCCATTGTGATCCCGCCATTTACATGCCTCTATCAGAAATGGAGAGCAGCATTTAAGTAGTTAAACATCATCTAGGCATAGTGTGATTTCCATTACATTGCAGATAATTCCTTGCTTCTCTGAAGACGGAGTTTTTTAAATGATCACCTGTTGGATGGGGTTTCTGTGTCCGTGGTGTCTGACCAGTTGTGTTTTGCTTATCTGGATACAACTAATGACAGTTATGCCTTTTGATTTGGCTATGGGCGCCAGACTGGTGCATAAAACCGGCTGCATACAACTTTTTTTTTTTATGAAGCTCCATCCTTGGCAACAACTAATGTATCAGATGACAAGGCACGAATTTATAGAAATTTATGGGAGAAATTCTGCTATCAGTTTTTCTCTGAAATTTGGAAAAATGGATGGCCCGATATATGGAATCGCTCTGTTATCTGGTGGTTGCGTGTAAGTAGACTGCACATACATTAGAGCAGTGTTTCTCATCTCCAGTCCTCAGGACCCACCAACAGGTCATGTTTTCAGGATTTCCTTAGTATTGCACGGGTGATAATTTTATCACCTGCTCAAGCATTAATTCCATCACCTTTGTAATACTAAGGAAATCCTGAAAACATGACCTGTTGGTGGGTCTTGAGGACTGTAGTTGAGAAACACTGACTTAGAGCAATCTGCACTGTACAGGCGACTAGATTACAGAGTGGGATTTAATTCCTGCTTAATGGGAGGGGAGCAACTGTTATTTTTGTTGATTAAAATTAGGTAGTGCAACATTATCCGTTCCGTTTGGTTTTCTATTCATGCCTACAGGGACAGCCCTCATGCCTAATCTGCTAATATCAGCACTTGGCGAGATCCTTTACAGCAGCCTTATGAACCATGGCCAGCAATACTCTAGAGATGTTTGACTTCTGTAGGAGAGGTTTCTAGGCATTCTCTGTTGTAACTTGTGCAGGGAGAGGACAGAGAGACATGGACATTCTTGTTAGTTCCTCAGTAGGTTCAGAAAAAAGATGTTTTGAGAGGTGCAGGAAGAACTGTTGCAATGTCCTGTCTAGTAAAGCCTGACCAGTAGTCTGTTTGGACCGCTTCAAATCATGCATCACCCACTCAAGTCCAGAACCACCCCAAACACAATGCATTGGTTATTAACATTCTCCTTAATAGGGGTATTCCCAACTGAGACATTTCTGGTGGCTCGCCATTCTTCCATTTGGTGAAAGTTACAAAATTTAACTTCCTTCCTTCCTCCCACCTCCATATGAAACATTTATTACATATACTGTCAATGTGTCACAAGGGTCTCAAATGGGATTACCCCTTTCTTTTATTGTGGCCCTTGTGAAGACCTCAATTTGGCCCTTGGATAAGAGGTTGTACAGCGCTCCTCTATATAAACAATACCAAACAAGGAATCCTGAGTAAAAAGAAGAGCGGCGCTCCCTGTGTGATATCGCTGGTATTGATTGAGGATGGACTCAAATTTAGTCATTAACCTGGACAGGTTGTGTGTGGCACAGCTCCGACATGCGTGATGATGATCCAATGTGTGGCGGCTGCCCCGGCCCTGGACTGGCACCCAGTGGGTAGACAACGTAGATATAACTACAAGTTGTAAGGAAAAAATGGTATATTAATGCAATGTTATTTGGAGTTTATTGCCTTCTTTATGCCTGGAGTTAAATCAACTTTGAAACGCGTTACTTGAATAAACCTGTTTTTCCTTACAACCTCCATTACTTGTGACAGCACCCGGGATCCACTGCCCATTTCCTCCTCCCTTAGGAATCCAGCACTCAAAGTGAAAATTCTGCAATTTAATCAATCACTGAACCGTGTACAGACGTGTTGTGACGTTGCGGTCTTGCCGACTTTCATCAGACATACACATGCAGCCTAAAGGACCTGAGTCTTTATAGCATAAAATGCGGCAGAGGAGTATATGCGACTAGAGAAAGAAACGCCCACATCAGCACACAGTTCATTAATTGAATAAATTGCGGAATTTTCACTTTTAGTGTCGGGTTCCTTGATTAGTGAAGGAATCGGACTCGTGCACCTGAACACCTTAGGAGTGCCGTACTGCCTGCATTATATGCTCTATATAAACAGTTTCACAAATCTTTAATTGTGTGCGTATTGCAAAGTTAGGGGCTTCACGCCTTCTTTATATTGGCATTCTGGACCTTCTCTCCGTAGATCCCTACAGGCTCTTCTCATCTCTTCAGATAGTTCTTACGTAGTCACTTTGCACATTTATACTGCCCAAACACTTGACTTTGAGCTTGCTAAACAGAATTATATTGCTGCTTTTTCCCATTGGGGTAGTGAAGCGGCTCCAAAGCAGAAAGTCAAGCACTGAAGTCATTTCTGATTAAAATACTTTTCTTTTCCTAGAGTAGTACCGGGGGAACGGACCCTTGGTTTTTAAGTAAAGGATTTAAGCTGGTAGCACAGTACAATTTCAGTAATACAGAAAAAGTCAGATTGTTTGCTACCTCTCAGGCTGGCAATAAGGGAATGCAATCTATTCCGTCCAGCATTATAGTCCTGCACCTTGGAAACCAACTTTGTGGGGGGGGGGGGGGTTGTTGTGTTTTTTTCTGGGTTTAATAAATATACAAATTAAAATAGATTTTCAGAAAACATTGTAATTATCATTAGTCTATCGGGGGAAGGTAAAGATGATTTTGCCATGTCACTGACAGTGGATTCCCGTAACTAGAAGAATTGTCGTTTACGATCAGGTCCCTGAAAATGTGAATATAAAGATGTCATCAAACATATTTTATCTCATTTTTGGACCCTTTTGCATTACTGGCAGGTTGACAACACAATTATAAGGGCTTCATGTACAGTCCTGGAAGCCATCATATTACTACATTATTTGGATACAGAATGATTTTTTTCTTTTTTAGATCAGTGTTTTTCTCTGTAATAAAAGTATAAATCCCACAATAACTTACGTGGTTACAGAAATGTTGTGCCGTATTAGTCTCCACAACTGTCCAATTGATATTATTAGGTTATGACCAGGTTTCTAATATTAGTAATATTATCTTTCCAGCAGAATCGAGGCCGGTTTCGTAAATAATCCCTCGTATTGGACATACGGTAATTCATAGCCAACTTCTGAACGATGTGCATATGCTCTAGCAGTTTACTTAAAGTAGTGCACACATTGCAGTATTTATCCTCTTAATATAGTGCAATCATCATATTATATAGCAGTGTGTACTTGCAATTGCTCATTTTACCTTTCTACCCAGTTAATTTTTCTGTTTTCCATTAGGACTGTGACATGACGTGATTGAACACTGACTAGCTGAATCCTTCTAAACTGTGTAGAAACAGGAGGTCAATTTTCCCTGTATAAGTCATAAATCACTGCAAAAGTCTATGGCAGAAGGGAGAAGAGGGAAGCTGGGTCAGGAGTTGAAGAGGGAGATGATAAATGCAGGGACTGGAGGCTTCCTGTTGCTGTATGAAACAGAGAAAACAGAATAATTAAGTAGAAAGGCCAAGTGAGCAATTGTAAGTACACAGTGCTACATAATATGATTGCAGTATATTAAGAGGATAAAAATGTTGATGGAAGCAGTGCTTCTTTATAGGCATTGTTTCATCTGCATTCTTCAGGATCACACCGCTCCTGACTTCTCTATTGTTGATTGACAGTTCAAGCCACCAATATCATTGCGCTATAGGCGTATAACTGTGTGCGACCTGATGCTGTTAGATGTGACAGCTTAGC
>VIAB01001750.1:104574-127760 GCA_009801035.1 Oophaga pumilio | reverse complement strand
ACAGAGAGAGAGGAACAGAGCTATTACATTTTATATATTTAATTTGGAAAAGTAGGCACTGTTTATAAAAATAAACAATATACAAAGATGGCACAAAATTGGAACAAAACATTATGGTATATACAATTACATAAAATTAAAGTGATGACAAAAGAAAATTACGAAACCTGATGACACGGAAATGGCTCAGAACTTAGCGGAGGTAGGTAGACAGGGCCCACAGCAAGCTGTACCTTCCAGGACCCACAGCAAGCTGTACCTTCCAGGACCCACAGCAAACTGTACCTTCCAGGACTGGAAAAAAAACTTAAAACCCAAATTCTGCTTTTTATTAGAATAAGGCTACGCCTACATGCAGTTGAAACCAGAAGTTTCCATACACTATATAAAAAGACACATCTGCATGTTTTTCTCAATATCTGACATGAAATCAGAATAAACCTTCCCTGCTTTTGGTCAGTTAGGATTAAAATAATTATTAATATTTGACAATTGCTAGAATAATGAGAGAGAATGTTTTAATGCATTTTTATTACTTACTGAAAAGTCATAAGTTTTTATATACACTAAGATTACTATGCCTTTAAACAATTCTGGACAGGCCATGTGATGATTTCATGTGTTTGGAAGCTTCTTATAAGTTTTTTGGCAACATCTGAGTTAATTAGAGAGCCACCTGTGGATATATGGATATATTGTAATGCACACCTGAAACGCCCTGCTTCTTTCCGTAGCACCATGGGAAAGTCTCAAGAAATCAGCCAAGATATCAGGAACAGAATTGTGAGCTTGCACAACTGTGGCTCATCCTTGGGTACAATTACAAGATATCTGAAGGTGCCTCGTTCATCTGTACAAACAATTATATGCAAGTCCAAACAAGGTGGGAATGTCCAGCCATCATACTGCTCAGGAAGGAGACGGGTTCTGTGTCCCAGAGATAAACGAGCTTTGGTTCGACATGTGCATATCAACCGAAGGACAAAAGCAAAAGACTTTGTGAAGATGATGGCGGAAGCTGGTAAGATTGTGTCACTATCCACAGTGAAACGAGTACTGTATCATCATGGGCTGAAAGGCCACTCTGCCATGAAGAAGCCATTACTCCAAGAAAAACATGAAAAAGCCAGACTAATGTTAGCAAATGCACAGATGAACAAATACCTTAATTTTTGTAGACATGTCCTGTGGTCTGATGACACTAAAATTGAACTTTTTGGGCATAATGACCATTGTTACATTTGCAGGAAAAAGGAGAAGTTTGGAAGCCTAAGAACACCATCCCAACTGAAACACGGGGGGTGGCAGCATCATGTTGTGGGGTTATTTTGCTACAGGAGGGACTGGTACACTTCACAAAATAGATGGCATCATGAGAAAAGAGGATTATGTGGCAATACTGAAGCAACATGTCAAGACATCAGCCAGGAAGTTAAAGCTTGTGCAGAAATGAATCTTCCAAATGGACAGTGACCGAAGCATACTGCCAATATGGTAACAAAGTGGCTTAAGGATAACAAAGTTCATGTATTGGAGTGGCCATCACAAAGCTCTGATCTCAATCCTATTGAAAATTTATGGGCAAAGCTGAAAAGGCCGGTGCAAGCAAGGCGGCCTACAACCCTGGATCAGTTACACCAGTTTTGTCAGGAGGAATGGGACCAAATTCCAACCAACTATTGTAAGAAGCTTGTTGAAAGATATCCCAAATGTTTGACCCAAGTTATTCAGTTTAAGGGCAATGGTACCAAATACTAATGAAATGTATGTGAACTTTTGACTTTGCTGTAAGTAATAAAAATGCCTTAAAACATTCTCTCTCATTATTCTGGCATTTGGCAAATATGAATAATTATGATAAACCTAATTGACCTAAAACAGGAAAGGTTTATTCTGATTTCATGTCAGATATTGAGAAAAACATGCATGTGTCTTTTTATATTCTAGTTTCAACTGTACCTCTCCTTGTAAAGCTCATTTGGGGGCTGATTGTGGCATGTGCTAGGTGTGTTAGTATCTTATGAGATCCCTAACTTTCAAGATCTGTTCGCCCCTGGAGGTCCTAGGTGGTAGATATTGCCATCATGTTTCCTATCACGATTTTAATTATCTATAGAGATGAAACATGATATGGATAGCATCAGACCAATATTAAACTGGAGGGGTTAGAATGGCCCTACGGTGATGTGAGTGAATGCGTTATGTTTGTCCCTTCACTACAACGCCAAATATATATCTCCCATGAATATCGGATCGATGCAAACCCCAATATTCATCACTTACCACTGGCTCCAAAAAGTATGGTACCCATGCTTTGAACAGAGGAAGCTCTTGCCTTGGAGCTGTACTTCTCCGCCTCTGAATAAACTTATTCCTGTCTTGGTAGCTGGATCCCAGAGCAGATCTCTACTGTTCTGATTATCTGATCACTGCAGGAGGTCCCTACTTCAATTGAGTTTGAAGTGTCCGCTCTCTTTTACTTTCCCAGTTATTAGTCTTTCACTTCTCCAGTTTTAATTAATCCTGTATGTTGAAAGTGAGCGTGATATTTCCCCTTTTTGGAGATGTCTTTATAGATTTTAATTTTCTTCCATGACAGGATACACATTAAAAACTGGGGTAATCTAAAATCATGGGAGTAGGCGTCTAGATGTCTTGTCTATGTGTTTCCAGCAAAAACGCTATTAATCGTGACTTGATCATGATTTTTTCCTTTTTACCCTTGCTCGCATTGTTTTGATATATTTGAAATGTTGCCTACCGGACAACCCAAGATGTGCCTAATTTCTTATAGACTTATGTGCCTCTTTATAAATTTGGCGCATCTTACTCCCCCCCACATATCAATTTTAGACTAAATTATGGAACTCCAGTCTAAAATCTTGAGTAGTTATCAAGTGTTAATGATTAGTTTTGTATTAATTTACAGCTCTCATATTCTTTTAGGCAATTTGGCTGCTCTTGTATATGGGTGGAGGTTTAATAGGTTGTCATTATTTTGCCCTCTTGAACTCTTTACTGTTATGTCTTTTTTATTTAGTTGACTTAAAAAAAAATGCCTGTAAATGTACTTTTGCTTGGTTGTCTTTGTCAGGTTCAGGGTCCTGGCCGCAGAGCTGACCTTTCAGTTGGTCAATAAGCAACTCTCACAATTATTTTCAGATTGTCAGTAATCGAAAGTCCTTGAAACAAGGCTGCAATTACAGGGAGTATGGTGACTACCTGATGTTTTTTTTCTGCTACAAGCACAGACAAAAGGCTTTGTAGAGGTAATGTTTCCCGAGGATACTATTCTACCCTTTCTTTTTCTTATTTTTTTTCTGTCTATCAGGACAATGGAGCAGAATAATAATATATTCATTTTTTCACATGTGTTTCAATTTTTTGAAAGAATCGACATGCTCTCACACAGCAGAACAATGGGTAAGGGTTCTAGTAATAGCACAAATTGCCCACAGTGGGGGATAATTAAGGTTTTTGGCATTTAATTTACCTTTTATTTCTGCACTTGGCACCGTATACACCCTCAATGACTCAATAAAGAGCCGTTCCTAAAGAAAAAAAAATCAAAGGTAGTCCTTGAGTTCTCCTTTTGTGTCAGGTTATTAGAATTTGTGATTACATCGTTTGAGGACTAATTGACGTCAGTTCAGGCATCATTATCATTCTGTTTTGCAGCAACTAATTTTCAGTTTGTCATGTGTGAAGTAGAAGCAGGATCAGTAATTATTATCAGGGTAATGAAAGTAGTGCTGATATAACACAAAATTATACCGTCTCCTTACACCAACTTGGCGCTTACCATAAGGAGTAACTTACCCCTTATGCACCTTATCGGAGGCCTCTCGCCCAGCCAAACCAGTTATTTCCTACTTTGCACAAATGAGGAGTAAACACCCCAAAACATGTTTCTGGAAATGGAATTACTGGTTTGTCTCATTATTCTAAGTCATGTAACAAGACCTTTTAAATGGTCGATATTGACTACTAGGATTGCTACCCCCAATCAATAGGTGACACTAGAATTCCTGTTCCGTTCCTGTCTGGAGGGGGCTATTTGCACCATTAAATTGTGTGACAAGGGACACCTCTTCCTGCCCAACTATTCTTCTTCCTTAAAGAAGCGCTTACATCAAAGTTTTTATCCTCTTAACATATTTGCACTCATCATAATTATATAGCACTGTGTACTTACAATTGCTCATTTTGCCTTTCTACCCAGCTAATTCTTTTCTTATCTCCATGTAGAGACTGGAAGTCACTTTTCCCTACTTTTATCTTTTTCCCCCCTTCAACTCCTGACCCAGCTGCTCTCCCTCCTGCCAGTCACTTTTCAGTTACTCATGTCTCATGCAGAGAAAATTGACCTCCTGTTCCTACATAGAACTTAAAAGCATTCAGCTAGTCAGCTTTTAAACACGTTTTTTTTTAAATATATATATATATATATTTATATATGGTCAATTTAAGGAGCGCTATGGCTATAGAGCACACTGCAATGGATCAGTGGTAAACAAACCTTTTATTAGACCGCTACGCGTTTTGGCAGCGGACCGCTACCTTCCTCATGTGGACTAATCCCCCCACCTTTCATTGTAACATCCCAATTTAACCACCTGGTGGTTCTCATGCTGCGCTCTTCCATGTTTATTGTTTTAAACACGTGGTGTCATAGACCTAATGGAAAGCAGAAGAATTAACTGGGTAGAAAGGCAAAATGAGCAATTGTAAGTACACACTGCTATATAATATGATGACTGCAATATATTAAGAGGATAATAACGTTGATGGGAGGAGGATTGCTTCTTTAATAGAAAAGGGCCATAAAAGTTCTGCGTCTTATGAAAAGTTCCCATCTATACCACTGGTCGTTGGTGCACAGGTGAAAAACCTCGACACCACTGCATTGTCTGAGAAATAATAGCTGTCATTGGGAAATATGCCGTTTCAGAAACCATGCAAAAATGCATTCTCTGTTCCTACATGATAAAAGTTTGAAATACTGTGTTATATAGCACTGGAGCTCTCTTTTTGCTGCACATATATATGTAAACTAATGAAAACCCGGTCTGCCATAGGATTTTTTGGGGGGAGATATTTTCAAAACTATGTTAGCATTCCTGCTTGCTCTATTCTCCATTATGTTGCACCAAGATTACATCCGGTTCTGCTGCAGACATAGGAAGGCGCCATCTCTCATCGCATCGGTAGTAACAATGTGATTTCTGAAACCTTTGTCGTTAGACTCTTGCTGTTTTCCCACAAGACTGAGCTCATTTGGAATCTGCTGAATAGAGAAGTATCCGCTATTGAGCAAGAACTTTCAGACTAAAATTGGTCTTCACAAATAGGCATTGCTGTTATGGTCATTTCTGAGCGCATTTGCCTTTGGAGTTTTGCTTTTATTGTTGCAGATTTCATTTGTCTTGATGGTAATTCTTATGTTTCCTTTAGGCAAGCAAAAACATTTTCCTCTAAAATGCCAAACTTGGAATATTTCAGAGAAGCAAATAAGTTCTATGCAATGTAACTGTGTAATGGTTTGTTACAGAGAGAAAAGTCTGCACTGTTCAGTAGATATATTTTACTGCTTGTTCAGTGGATCACTTGCTAAATAATTAAGAGCCCATTCACACTTTGAAGTGCAATTTTTTTTTTACTAAGTTCACACGGCATTTTTGCTGCATTTTTTTTCAGCAGCAAAATCTGAGTGCTTGGCAGGAAAGAAGCTGCAGCAAAAATGCAGGTTTTGGTGCGTTTTTTTTCATGCGTTTTTTCCATTCAATTCACAATGGGTGAAAAACGCTGAATGAAGTGACATGCTCTATGTCTAAAAAAAAAAAAAGCAAAGCACAAAATTCTGATAAAAAAACAGGCTGTGTGCATGAGATTTCTGAAATCTGAGACATAGCTGTCAAATGCAGCTGAAAATTAGCATAAAAAAGCCGCAAAAACGCCCCCTGTGTGAACTTAGCCTTAAGCAAGTTGTCATTGAAGGAAAACCTCCTGTGTTCACCGGTGCTGTTGACTGTAGCTGTCATCTGAGCTGCCACGTTGCGCTGCTTGACAGTAGGCGACTGAATTTAGGCTCGGACACAGTTGGTGAAGACTGAGAACTCTGGTCAGTGCCCTGGTTTGGGACAGTGAAAGACGGTTTAGCCTTATAGAGACCTCTAATGGGACCCATTTTATTTCTGATATTTGTCTGTAGTCCTTGTCCACCAGTGATCTTTCTTTTGTTTCCTTTCTTGGTTTTCAGACTATTTGCTGCAGATTGCGGTGTTATGTGTGCTTGGTATTTGATAGTAGGAGGTTGGGTATATTACCAGGCCTATGCTCGGCATCGCCGTATTAGATGATGCAATTAAGTCCTATGCACTGGCAGATCAGTGAGCACGAGGACTGGTCCAGCTGACGTGTGATGGATGGGAGCATACATAAGAAAGCCACTTCTGCTGCTAAAACACAATCATCGTGCTTAATGTTATCAATACCTCTCATTCCCCTTGTGACCTTTTCTCCTCATTTAATTATTTCTCAAAGAACTAATTGCCATGAAATAGTTTAAGTCAATCATTTTGTGCAGATGTTACGAGTTGTACCAGAGATCCGTGAAAGGCATTTGATGTCACTATAGTCTTATCTGTATGATCAAAGCATTTCAATGTATTCGGAGGAGAGTAAAATCCACAAGTATTTATATAAAGGTTCTCAGGTTTATGCGTCAAAATTTTACCCAAGTACAAACATGATAAAACGCTTAAATGCTTGTAAAATCGAACAACTTTGCAATTGGTTTGTTATTAAACATCATCTCCATTCTTAACAATGGAGCGATTATTTTCATTAGGGTTACGGCTTATTGCCTAGGCCAGGGTTCCCCAACTCCAGTCCTCAAGGCCCACCAACAGATCATGTTTTCAGGATTTCCTTTGTATTGCACAGGTGATAATTAGGTGATGCAAATATCACCTGTGCAATACTAAGGAAATCCTGAAAACATGATCTGTTGGTGGGCCTAGAGGACTGGAGTTGGGGAACCCTGGCCTAGGCTACCGATCGCCACTGCAGTAAATGCAAAGTCTTTCCAATAGAGATTCTAAGGACTACCGCCATGATTCTGGCCAGGTTCACAACCACCGCGCTCCTCTGACGCCTCCGAGAGAAAGCTACACCACATAGTGGCAATAGTGAGCGTACAATTCGGGTGACGTTGCAGCAGTGCCGAGGTACAAACCGCCAAGCAGGAGCACATCCCTACCCTCACACAAGCAGTATGCCAATAGGCTGGGGAGCAGTGCGTTCCTGCTGACGAACATGTGTCGTGAGACAGTCGCTTTAAGACTCTTCACAGCTGCATAGCAGCAAAAAAAAAAGTAATGCTGCCATTGATTTTTGGTGTTTGATTTTATGGCGATCATTCTGCATTGAAAATGACCCAGCAACATGAATAACATATGGTTTAGATAATTTTACGGATCAGACTTTTTCAGACTTGATTATACCAAATATGTTTATATTTAAAAAATTTTTGTAGTCCTCTTAGGGGACTTGAACCTGCAATTGTTTGATCACTGATACCATATGCTGCAAATTATACTATTATAGTAGCTGTTGAGCTTCACAGGAGGACCACAAAGGCATATAAGAGAGCCTTCAGCAGGCCCTTGACTGGCATGGTAATCCATCTGTTTCCCATGATTGCATCACTTGGGGCCAATGGGAAGCCGGTATGCATACGCACTGGCAGTAACATACTTTAAATGCTGCCGTCAGAGATTGACAGCATCATTGAAAGGGGTTTTCCCACGAACAAAGTACACTTTAATCGATAGATCTTGTAATAGAAATACCGTAATTATTTTCCTGTGCCGAGATAATTTTCTAAATGTGCCCCTGCTATGTGCTGTATAATGTCTGTGTCTGACCGTGGAGGGACATGGTCTGAACATACCACAGCTCCTGGGCAAGGGTTGATACAAAAGAGAGTATATAGACAGGACAGAATAGGTTCACATCTGCTGGTTTCTGGAAAAAAACTTTCACTGCCTGTTTAAAAACTTGTTTTTTTACTTCAGAAAGAATCAGCTGCAATCCCATGTTGTAATTTCTGTGTACTCTTTTGCTTAGTCCTCCCCTGCCCAGGGGCTGTGGTATATCAGACTATGCAGGAACATCCATTAAATAGGGGTGCATTTATAGGATTATATTAGAACATATTTTTTTTAACACATCCAATTGTGGAACTTATTTTTATTCTAAGATCTACTAATTAAAATGTACTTTGTTTGTGGGACAATCCCATTAAGTGGTTAAAGTAAAGCGATCGGAGCACGTTCCGGTCACTGTAGCTGCAAGCAGATGCCACAGGTGTTTAACACAGCAGGTTGTCTGTTGTGTATGAAGCCAGCTCAGCTCCTGAGCGGTCTTCATATTATACCTAATGATTTATGATGAAAATATGTATGTAATAGGTCATTAACCAGTTAATAAACAATGACCCAGGAAGGGAGAGTGAAAAACCAAGTGAAAGTTGCACAAAGTTTTGTTGGTGTTATATGTTTTATCTCACACCAGTTCGGGAATCACATCTACACTGTTCAGTTTCTGCTGCTTGAAGTTCTCTGATGCTTCTTCTAAACATGTGCAAACAAAAACAAAAGAGCAAGAATATCTTTTTTCTTTATATACTGTATAAGGGAGACATCGTAGCAGCTAGTCTCCACCCACTAGCTAAACGGGAACTAAAAATTACAGATGGAGCATGTAGAGAGGAAAGTTGTTGAAAATGTGGTCATACAGCGAGTGAAATAAGTATTGAGCACGTCACCAATTTTCTAATTCAATGTATTTCTAAAGGTGGTTTTGTCATGAAATTCTCACCAAATATCGGTAACAACCTATCCAATCCACAAAGGCAAGGAAATCAAACCACAAGATGCCCAGAAATAAAGTTGTGTAATATTGAAAAATGTCATAGGGAAAAAGCATTGAACATGCTTACTGAAATGTATTTAATGCTTCGCACAAAAGCCTTTGTTGATGATGACTGCTTCAAGATGCCTGCTGTATGGGGAAACTAGTCGCATGCATTGCTCAGGTATGATTTTGGCCCATTCTTCCACACATTCTTCAAATCCTGAAGGTCCTGTGGGTTCCTTCCATAAATTCTCTATTCGTTTCAGGTCAGGGGATTGGCTGCGCTATTTTAGCAGCTTTAATTTCTTTTTCTGAAACCAATTGAGAGTTTCTTTGGCTGTGTTTTATGGATCATTTTCTTCCTGAAATGTCCACCCTTGTTTCACTTTCATCATCCTGCTAGATGACAGCAGATTTTTATCAAGAATGTCCTGGTACATTTGTTGATTCATCCTTCCTTCAATCATATAAAGTGTGCCAGTGCTATATGCTGAAAAACAGCCCCACACCATGATGTTCTCACCTCCAAACGTCACTGTTGGTATAGTGATTTTTGGGTGATATGCCGTGCCTTTTGATCTCCAAGCATGTGTATTATGGCATCCAAATAGTTCAATTTTGGTGTCATCTGACCAGACTATATTCCCCCACTATTTCACAGACTTGTCTAAATGTTGTTGTGCAAACTTTAAACTCTCTTGAACATGCTTTTTGTTATGCAATGTAGTCTTGCGTGGTGAGCGTGCACACAGGCCATGGAGGAGGAGGGCATGACTTGTAGTTTTCTTTGAAGCAAATATACCTACTGATTCCAGGTCTTTCTGAGGCTCTCCACAGGTGGTCCTTGGCTCTTGGACAACTGTTCTGATAATTCATTACTCTGTCTGAAATCTCACTTGGAGCACCTGTTTGTGGCCGATTTATGGTGAAATTATGTTCTTTCCACTTCTTAATTATGGCTCCAACAGTGCTCACTGGAACCTTCAGCAGTAGTAGTAGTGACCAATGCCATAAGTATGTTTTGCAACAATAAGGTTGTGAAGTTCTTGAGACAGCTCACTGGTTTTACCCATCATGAGAGGTTTGTTGTGTGGCACCTTGGTAATGAGACACCTATTTATATCACTTGAACCAGCTGATATTATTTTTCACTAAGTGGCAGGATTGCTTTCTAATTTTTGATAGATTTCAGCTGTTACAACTTTTCATGGCTTTTTGCACCTCTTTCTTTGTGTGTTCAATACTTTTTCATCTTTCATTATTACACCTAATTTATGGACATCTGTGGTTTGATTTCTTTGCCTGTGTGGATTCAATGGGTTGTTACCTTAATCTGAGCATTTCATGTCAATAGCAGCTTTGGGAATATGTTTACTTAGAAAAATGTTCAGGTGTTCAATACTTATTTCACCCACTGTATAAGGGCTAGAAAGTGTTATTTGTCATGTGTACAGCGAATTCAGAAAAATCACTTGAAATGACAGGTACAAATTTGAAAGAAATCGATCATGAATTAGACCAGTGCAAGTATAACAATATATGGATCCATAATCATCAGTGACTGTGACTACAGCTTTATTTCCTGCCATATCTCCTGTTTCCATAGTTGTCCACACTACTGAAATACGGTAATCGCTGAATGATTTGGTGGCTCATTTAAGATGCTGTGCTTCACTTTTTAAAATGCGGTATTCAAAGCCTATCTTGTTTATTCCCCTGCCGGATGACAAGCCGTTGTATACAGCAGCCATCTCATTCTGTCGCTGCTGCCAGGATCCATATCTGTTATCTCTGTCTTCCATTCTCAGATGCCCCATGTGATCATCACCCGTTTTCCCTCTACCTTATGACAGTAAAATCCGATAATAATCTATTATTTCCTGCAGTGTCTACACAGGCTTTAATTTGTATTTTAAACACTGCTCTTTCCATTGCTCGATACTTTTCAGTACGTGATGTTCTCCGACACTACCTCACGCACATTTCTGTATCCCGGGGCTCTGCTCCTGATAAGTAAACCATATTACCTGCAAATAAACGAGTTGACCATCTATTGATGACATCTTTCTTTTTTTATTTGCAGGATGTTGTATGGGGATTGAACTCCTTGTTTACAGTAAGTACAGATATAATATGATAAAATGTCTCACTTTTAGGATTTATATATTAATTATGGAGAGCAGGATCAGCACATGTAGTAGTGTTTCTACTGATAAGGTAGATGGTCGGGAAGAGAAACGCTCTGAAGCCATGTTACAAAGACAATAATAGTCAAGACTTGAGCTCGACTTAAAGGAGCAATCACAGAAGTCTGTATGTAATGTTTTATAGACCTGTATGGGCTGCAGCTGATCTCTGACTTCCTCTTCATGTTCAGTTCGCACAAATCGGGGACAGTGATGCCAGCGCTGATTTGGCGCCCGGGCTCATATGTCATAACTAGAGTTGGGTTAATTTTTCAAAATTCGGTTCCGAGTTTGATCGGCGGCGAATATTGTTTTTGTAATATTCGCCGAACATCATTCAAGTCAGTGGGAATAGAAATGAGCGAATATGTTCGGAACCGATCATCAAACATAAATTCGGCACGTATAGAGTACCAATATGGCAAATTCAGCTTTGGCGACCGATTCCGAACTTATTCTCTCAACTATAGTCATAACAATCGATCCGGGACCGCAAGTGTCAATACCTCTGGAACGGTGCCGTCGCGGGAGGGGGAGTATAGGCTTTTTCATTTTATCGAGGCAAAACAATTAGATCAAGAAGGGGTTGTCCTGGTAGTGGACAACCCGTTTAAGTAGTTTGAAAAGGCTTGTAAAATTCCCTTCACCATCATATATAAACGCCTAAGGAATATGGAATAATGGTCCTGCTATTAATTAATTGCTCAGGTTTCATACCTGTATGGAGAGGACTAATACACGCCAGACATTAAATTGATCTAAAGGTCCGCATACACCAATCATGTCAGCGGAGATATGGACCTGGCATGTCCGATTTCGGACTGCTGATCTTATTGTTGTCAGTGAGAAAAGCCTCCAGAGGAGTCAGGTAGCATATCGTCTGCTGAGAACACAAACTCGCTCTGCAGAGTGATTGCTACTATGTATAGAGGAGTCAGGAGAGCTAGCTGCCAGCTAGACGATCAACCAAACCATCGTTCGGTCTCCTGCTATATATAGGGCCCCTTAGAAGTCTGACTAACTTTCCACCATACACATTAAAGAAGCACTCTCATCAAAATTGTTATCCTCTTAATATATTGTAATCATCATATGATATAGCACTGTTCACTTACAATTGCTCATTTTGCCTTTCTACCCAATTCATTATTCTCTTTTCCATTAGGTCTATGACATCACTTGATTAAAAACAGACTAGCTGAATCCTTCTAATTTCTATATAGAAACAGAAGGTCAGTTATCTCTGCACAAGTCATGAGTCAGAACTGCAAAAGTCTATGGGGGGGTAGAGAAAGGAGCAGCTCGGTCAGGAGTTGAAGAGGGGGATGAGTCATACAGGAGCAAGAGACTTCCTGTTACTACATAAGGCAGAGATAAAAGATAAAAAAAAAACAAAAAAAAACAACAAAATGAGCAACTGTAAGTGCACAGTGCCATATAATATGATGACTGCAATATATTAAGAGGATAAAAACTTTGGAGGCGCTTCTTTAAAGTTCATGAAAATTAAACCATTTCAATTACACCGATCATTTGTCAAGTAAAAACTTAAGAATGAACAATTGTTTAAGCCAATTGATCAGATTGCCATGGTTTGAAATGACCTTGACCTTCCATGATTTTTTTTTCCGCCAATGGATGGGGGAAAAAAAATCTCTCATTGAAAGAAAGATCATCTGTCTATGAAACTTTTTTCATTGAAAGAATGTTCCCAGATAAATGGTTGATTCATTTGTCGCCGTGTATCACTTAACATTTATGGCCAAGTAGGACAAATTTAACTGACAATATGGACTAAAATGTGTTTGCCTGTGTCTGTATTACGATCATTTGTTCAACCAGAAACATACTTCAGTCTGGAGGTTGAGGTGACGGGATAGCAATTTTTATTTCTAGTAGAAGCCAAATTATTTCTTTTGTGTAATTCTGGGAACTTCAACCAGACATTGATATTGGCAAGTGTGCCTTTATTAAAGTTGATCCACCAGTATAGTTTGTCTGTAAGAACAGTCTATAAAGGGGTGATCTCCGAATTACAGCTTCCATCATGGGATGGAAGGAGAATAGTCACCAGTCGTCTGCAGGTTTCTCTGATTGAGCACGCACGGAGCCGCCTTGATCAGAGGCGTAGTTCACAATGGAAAATGGAAGAGAAAAAATATCTCCAGCGTGTAATCCAATGAAATCAATTATTTATTCAAGACATATTAAAATGTATGTATCAAAATACAAATAAAGGAAAGGAAGGATGGGGTCCCCATAACAACCAACGCATTTCAACCTCTTGCGGTCTTACTCATGGTATGAAATGAGATCCCTTGTCCAAACCTTAAATGATTAACTGCACATGACAAAACAGGTGCAGTAATTAAAAATCTTAAGAACACACAATCAAATCCAATTGGACAAGAGAATGACAGAAGTACAAATATACATATCATAGAAAACCTATAACTTATGATGAGATACATTCATTGAAATCATATTATAACAACTTAGGAGAGCGCACTTAAGGAAAAAAAAGGGGGAAAGAAAAAAAAACAGGTAAAAAAAAATGTCTTTTTATTCAATCATATTGCAAAATAAGGTCTTGTCGTTTATTTAAACCAAAGCGCACTCTTGTATTTAATTTGAAAATCCAAAAGGATTCACGGTTGAGGACCACCCATAGCCACAATAGTGCTAGTACTGCCTGCATGAACCATTTTGCAATGGTAAGATACCACTGAAATATTTTGGGCAGTAGAGCTTGTGGCTTCCGAAAGATGTTTTCTAAAAAAAAAAAAAGTAATAAAAGTCTATTTCTTCACATCTAGAAAGCAACTATGAGGCATATGACTGTATTAACATTTCTATTGCCTATATGACTATAGTAATAGCTGATAAGTGTCCCAGGGGTGACAAATTCCCTTTAAGTGTTTCAGATCAGCAAACAAATGTAAGTATTAGACAAAGATTACACAAGTAATCACAATATGCAGGTTTTAAATGAAGGTCTTCATCAAGGGGAAAAGAAATCCAAACACCTACAGGGCTCAAAAAATACACTGCTCAAAAAAATAAAGGGAACACTTAAACAACAGAATATAACTCCAAGTAAATCAAACTTCTGTGAAATCAAACTGTCCACTTAGGAAGCAACACTGATTGACAATCCATTTCACATGCTGTTGTGCAAATGGAATAGACAACAGATGGAAATTATTGGCAATTATCAAGACACAATAAAGGAGTGGTTCTGCAGGTGAGGACCACAGACCACATCTCAGTACCAATGCTTTCTGGCTGATGTTTTGGTCACTTTTGAAAGTTGGTTGTGCTTTCACACTCGTGGTAGCATGAGACGGACTCTACAACCCACACAAGTGGCTCAGGTAGTGCAGCTCATCCAGGATGGCACATCAATGTGAGCTGATCAGGCCAATTTGTGCGCTAAGAACCTTCATTTTCATCTATTACTGTAAGTTAAAAAACATTTTTTGAAAAAATCTTTTTGAGTGAAATTTAAATTGAATGTTTTTAATGTTTTTCTGTGTTTTTACATGGACTAGATTCATGCACAGTGCTACTGTACTTTTTTTTTTGTCAGCTTGCACGTGTTCACAAAAAAAAAAATCTTTCTCTTTGTAAAATATTTTCTTTATTCCTGTAGGATCTATTAAATTTTGATGATCCTTTGAACATTGAGGCAGCGGAACACCATTTGAGAGATAAGGTAAGGGTCCTGCTCCTGAAGTCTCACTGTCTTCCTGTTCACCGTATTTTCATCCTCCTTTTACTTTAGTAAGGCCTCTTTCACACATCCGTTTTTTGACTTCAGGCACGATCTGGCGTGTTGTTAAAAAAACGGATCCGGTACCGGATGCGTTTTTTTGTCATTGACTTTCATTAGCGCCGGATCGCGCCTGATGTCATTGCGTTGCATCAGTTTTTGTCCGGATCCGGCGGAAATGTACATTCCGGCGGCAGGACAAAACGGTGACTGCAACGTTTTTTATTTTTTTCCGGAGCTGCCTGATAGTGCCTGAAGCGGCGCATCAGGCGGACGGAAATAATAGAAGTGAATGGAACCGGACTAGTCTTTTGTGCAAACCGTCAAAAGACTGATCCGGATTCTGGAAATCAAGGACTACTACTACAACTACTACTACAACCACATTTTCCACTGTCTCCGGACATGCAAACCTGCATTTTCTGGCTGCAAAACTTATTTTTCCGAGTTCAAAAGTTCAGGTCGGATCCAGCAAAAAAAACTGATCCGTTGCATCAGTTTTTTCATTTCAGCGCCGGATCCGTCCCTTTAGGTATTCGACGGATTATGCCTGACACAAAAAAACTGATGTGTGAAAGCAGGCTAACACATCTAATGACTGGACAATTAACATACGTATATTTAAACTTTTTTTTCCCACATACATGTGGTATACATAGCTCATGGGGTAGAGATCATGTCTATTTGCACTAACCGCAAGCCATGTATGCGAGGGGTATGAAGATAAAGATGTTCACAGGCTCCATGTCAATGGCTTTTGGATTTTACGAAGTTTGTTTTTGAACAATATAATTTTATAAGGTCACTCCCATTACAAGCTGGTTCCAAGAATTTTAATTCCCTGACTGCCGCTCAAAACCACAAAATGTGGTAAAGTATCACCTTTTTATTTTGATAAAATTCACGTTTTTTTCTATGAACCTAAGATTTCATTCCCCCTTGCTCCCTGTTTTGGTAAAGGGAATCTGTCAGCAGGTTTTTGCTGTGTAATCTGAAGACTGTATGAGGTAGGGGTTAAAACACAGATTTCAGTGATGTCTCGCTTTTCAAGCTCCGAGGTTTTGTTTGCTTGCAATGGTTGTTTTAGTACCAGTAGCTTATCATTGCTGGACACAGCAGCACGTGCCTCCTAGTCCGACACGCCCCCTCCTGTGATAGGCAGCTCACTGTCTGGATGTTGTATATACAGAGCCTAGTGTGGGCGGAGTTCGCTTTCTCAGCTCTGCTGCATTGCTTAATCTAAAAACTCTGTGTCAGAATGGCTGCACCCAGTAATCTAAGTGATACATCGTTGGATTTGGGGTCTCTTTGCCTACATTATGATGCTGTCGGATGAGGTAGAAAAAACCTGCAAACATATTCCCTTTAATATGCTACTAAATTGTATCAGACCTTCTGATCAGAAGAAGCGCCACACAGTCAGTGACTACAGATATAAAAAAAAACATGACCCCTGTACCAAGGTCCTGCAGATCTTTCTGCTCTACTGTAATATACATAAAACACCAAGTAGCCTGTGTTTAGGACTGATGATCTAAGAGGTGTAATACCAAGACGTAAGTTATTTTCTCACATCACCCAGGACATGTCTTCTGCTCCATATCGGAAGGAGTCTGCTTATTCCATAGACTTAGGCTCACATGGAGTATTTGATGCAATTTTTGTGCCAAAGCCAGAAAAATGTTCAGCATAAAGTGTTGGTCCTTCCTGGCATTCCCATATCTTTTGAGTCCTTTTCAGGTTTTGACTTAAAAACTGTGTAAACCTTAAAGACCAATGTTCAATAACATGTAGAAAGAAAATAGCATATGGAAAGTGTTGACGCTTTCTTCATTAATATGTTTGATCCCTTTTTGGCCATCATGCAAGACTTTGTAGCCATTGATCAGTGAAGTGACAAGATTAGGCTGTATTTTCTTTTTATTGTATTGCTTGTACAGACAATTTCCACCATATACTGACAGCGTATAGTAAGGGAACTGTGAATACAGGTGGAATGGTGTCATTAAATGCCATCGCGCATATGTTGTTTATGCAATGCATGTGTGTATATTCACCTCTCTGGCCTTAATTTGACTTGATCTTTTATTGAAAAGCGCTTGGAAAAAGTCATGCCCTAAAGCAGCGAATTCCATTTTCAGCACCATGCAGTGTGACTGTATGATTCTCCTTGCATGTTTGTCTTAGAAAATTGGTTCACATCCACTACTTAAGTCAGATACTCCAATGGATTCTCCGTTCTGTCACCATGTGTGTGTCATTGATGGAAGGATTGTGGTCAGGAGAAGAAACTGTGACAAATTGTCAGATATAATTCTGGTGGTGCATGAATGATATTTACAGTGGGGGAAAAAAAAAGTATTTAGTCAGCCACCAATTGTGCAAGTTTTCACACTTAAAAAGATGATTTCTCAGCAACAACACATCTGATATGAGGCATACAGATAGGACTGTCTATAACCTGTATGTCCATATTAATAGTTCAGATTGGTCAGATTGATATTATTGGCTATAGACTTGTGTCACTTATCATAATAAAGTGATGTGCATCTTAGTTCTGATATCACTGTTGCAGCTAGTAAAGCAGAGCCCAGAGCAGCATCGGAAAGGCAGCAATAAACTTGAATAGTAATTTTTATATTTTAGTGTTTTTTAACCCAGTGCTGGCCATTAGTTTAGAAATCTTTAAGGAAAAAACCCTTTTAAAGGGAATCTGTCACTACATTTGACCTATCTGAACTATTTATATAGACATACAGGTTATAGACTGCTGAAAACAGTCCTACCTATATGCCTCATATCAGAATGCGTTGTTGCTGAGAAATCATCTTTTATCACTTTATGGAATTGACCTCTTCCAGGCTCTGGGACGGATGGTGCCTGGAAGATAACTCTGCCTCCAGAGCTTGTTTTAAACAGAAGATGGAGTTAAGCCGGGGTCACACTTCGTTAAGGCAGACCGTTAGACGGACTGCGTTACAACGTGGTGTAGCACAGTCCGTTAATGCTGCCATTGACCTCCATTATGTGGCGCATCATGACGCATGCCGTAAAGTGGCATGCGTTCGCGATGTGCCGTCATTCAGTGACGGAGCCTCGGACGCGACCTGCAGCGTCTGATGCTCCGTCACCGCTAGCACAGATGAATCATCTGTGCTAGCGGGTATAGCATAACGCGATCGCGTTATGCTATATCCTTACCAGCCCATCAACGCTATGCATTGAACGGGCTGGTTAAACGCAATGTGAACCTAGCCTTACCAGTGTGATTGCTGCTCTCCTGATCTCACTGCAGAGCTATATGTGATTATAACTGACACATCTGCAGGTTCCTTTCAGCTTCCAGGGTTGCAGTATTGTTGCAATACAGCAGAACTTAGAGAGAAGAAAAACATGTGTTTTCAAAAAGACAAATTTAATTTCTCCTGTCCTGTATTGGTTACTTGTCTCACTGTTAACTACCTTTCATGTATTATAAGCTCTGGAGGCAGAGTCATCTTCCAGGCAACAACTAAAAGTTCACATACCCTGGTGATTTTGGCGCCTGATAACACATGCACAGAAGTTGACACAAATGAGTTTGAATGGCTACTAAAGGTAACATCCTCACCTGTGACCTCTTTGCTTGTAATCAGTGTGTGCACATAAAAGCTGAGTGAGTTTCTGGGATCCAGAGAGACTCTTGCATCTTTCATCCAGCCACTGACATTTCTGGATTGTGAGTCATGGGGAAAGCAAAAGAATGGTCAACGGATCTACAAGAAAAGGTAGTTGAACTGTATAAAACAGGAAAGGGATACAAAACGATATCCAAGGAATTGATAAGGAATTCATATTTTCTGAAAAAAGGCCCAGAAAGCAAAAATTCTGCCGTGGTATGTAAACTTTTGAGCACAACTGTATATGCCTGTCTCTGTGACTCTGAACACAGACCAGAGCCAGAGAGAGCAAAGCCTTTACTGCACTCACGAGTTCTACGGTAGTGCAGTCGTTAACAGACTGATATGGAAGTTCTGGCTGCGAACCAAATGATAAGGTTTGGATTTATTTTGCAAGTTGGAAAATAGACATTTAAGTAGAACTTTCTTGGTTCACTGCCACATTACCGCATGGACGTCAAAGCCACTGCCTTACAAACCATACATTAACTGTTAAATGCCACACAGCCCTGACTATGACATCCTTATGAACTTGTTGAACTTTTATTCTCGAACATTAGTTTGAAGTTGGTTTAGCGCTGCCAGTTGTTTGTTATATTGTTATGCGATTTATGTATGTTTGATCTATTTAAGAAAACGCTATTATTTAAAAAAAAAGCTTGTTTTTTAGCAAGTCAAATGACCTCGCGGTGACGGCGCACAGTATTTTAATGGGGAAAATATATCTCGTGAGTTACCCTCAAATGAGCTCACTGATGCAGAATGAAAAAATTAATGGTTGCAGGTTGAATATATGGCGGGTAGCCATTGTATTGTTTTTATTTAGCTTTTTTTTCTGACTGTTACGCCAAATCCACGAAGCCTCAAGCTCGTGTTACCTTCTGTACGCAAGATGTTTTGTGATTTATTGCATTTGGTAATAAAAAGTAGATTAACAGGTCACTGAGTTGCTCTTTTGGTGTCATTAAAAAGTCCTCGTGATGTATTATCTCCTCTGCACATATGATGTAAATTATGATTATAGACCTATAACATTTACAGATATAGCAGGAAGAATGGCCTGTCTCTGGCCATTATTTTCTTTTTCCTTTTACATTAACTACTCTGCCATGCGCTTCATTCTGGGCATATTGTACACATTTTACTGGGATAATAACCGTTTTAACAGTTGTTCGTTGATATTCATGAATGACAAATTGTAAAAGTGAAATCTGTTTTTGAGATCTGCACAAGTTATGTTCTTCAGATGCTTAAAAAACATACACAACATGTCTGCACTTCTTATTGACACGTTACAGATGACATCCTCGCTGTCCCCATTCAGGCGCTCACTTTAAATTCCCTACCAGTATGTCTTTGGACTCTTAGGGTCCCGTCACACTATTCAAAGTGCCAGCGATCCCACCAACGATATGACGTGGATGGGGTCGCTGGGACATCGTTAGCTGATCGCTGGTGAGCTGTCACATGGGCAGACTCACCAGCGATCAGGACCTGCGAGCACGCTGGTATCCAGTGTACACATCGGGTAACTAAGCACCGCGCGGCACCTAGTTACCCGATATGTACCCAGGATACCGTCTCTCAGCGCTCTACAGCAGAATCTGGGATCCGGTAATCAGTGTACATATCGGGTAACTAGGTGCCGCGCGGTGCTTAGTTACCCGATATGTACATTGGATAACAGCTCGCTGATCGTTGGTCTCCCGCTGTCACACGCAGTGATGCTTGCTGGCCAGCGGGAGACCAACGATGAAAAAATGGTCCGGGACATTCAACGACAGGGGGGCTGGTTGTCGCTGCGTGTCACACTAAGCGAGATCGCTGGCTAGATCGCTGTTGCGTTACTAAATCGGTGACTCTTCAGCGATCTCGCTTAGTGTGATGGGGGCTTTAGGAAGAGTTCCACTTTTTTAAAGCGTTTCTTTTTTATTTAAGCTCCACTCGGTAAACTCCTAATCTACAAATTCTCATAACTGCTGCTCTCCATCAGATGAAAGAATAAAAGAAAGTCGCTTTATCATATTAACAAATGTACATTTCTTTGATGTGTATAAATCACTTATCTTGCTTTTCCAGTGCTACTAAGTGAATTTCTAGAGCCTAGTCCGCCTTCATCAGCAGGCAGCACATGGTCCAGCGCTCGCCTAGAGCAGGGGAATGATAATGGGGAGAAAGAGAAAAATTAATCAGATTTGGACTCTGCGTCTTTTAAGCTTTTTACTGATTACTGTAGTTTGGGGGAATTTTTGTCTGTGACCTTCTTTTCAAATAGGCATTAATATAATTTCGTGCTACGAGATCACAGTGTGGCCAGACGGAGCATCCAAGAACCGCCGCTCAGGTAACCACAGAGGTTTTTCAGTTGTTAAACAATCACTTGGTTTTGCAGAAGAATAGAGGTTTTACCTGCTAAACTGTGCAGCCGATTCTAATTGCCTTGTGGCTTTACAGGGAAATGCAACTGTTCTGCAAAATCAAGCAATTGTGTAGAAAGCAATTAACCCCTTAAAGAGGACCATTCAAAAGTGTCCATTGTTTTTCTTTTATTTTAGTCTCGTTGCTCCTTTGAGTATTTCCAGAGACATAATGAATTTTTTGTTTTTTATCAATGTTGCTGTACGATGGCTTTTTTTTTTTTCTGGTCATTTGTACCATTTTGAGATACATACAATCTAATATCTATTTTTAAAAGGAACCTGTCACCAGGTTTTTCTAGTATAAGCTAAGGCCGTCACCTTTAATGCATCTTTTACAACCGGGCAAGGCAAAGTACGCCTGCTCAGGAGCGAGATTGGGGGACCCTGGATGGATGAGAAATTACGCACCATTCACATGAACATGGCAGGAGGACGGTGATTGCGGAGATAGAGGAGGCGCTAAGGAAGACCAGCAGTGCCCATCGGACTGGGACGTGCTGTATAGGGGATCATGAAAATAATTGTTGGGATGTCTGCTGTAAAAGTGGTGTGGTAAGAATTAGAATAACGCACAGCAATTATTTTACATTTTACAATGTATCCTTTTCCTTTGCAGCACAATTAATGTTCACTTTATTCTATGGGTCCTTTCTGTGCAGTGTTTTCCGCTGACTGTATAATGTTTTCGGATATTTGAAAACCTCGTACATATCAGGTCTAATGAACGCCAAATTAAAGGTTTTATGTTGTAATTTTTTCTCTCTTATGAATTTAATACTACATCATAATGAGATTCACCCATGAACTAACTACTGCCATGAACGAAGAAAATAATGCACCATCATCAAATGCAAGTGACATAAACAGACTTTCATAAGGTGCTCGCTGTCAAAGTAGAGGCTAATTATGTCCATTTTCATAATTAGGGTCACTAACCTCCTTCAGAGCTGGGAGATTTCCATTAAGACTCCGGGTTTAAAGTGTGACACCGAGAATGGCAGCAGCAAAGCGAACAAAGAAAATACATTTATTAAACACCCATTGTTCTCTCAGATTTTCTTGGTTACTGTAAATTAAATGTAAATCAGTCTTTAAAAAAAGAGAGAAAAATTGTAGACAAATACACGGACTGTGGATCCATAATGTAGAAATATGTAGATCTTTGGCTTTCATGCAGAATTTATTAAAGCCTACTTGCCATGTCTTGTTGACCTCTATCAAGTGAGTAATCAATGAGTTACATCAACACCGGACCTCCAAGGAGAGCCGATCACCCCACAGTCTCATCAGCATGGCCGCTATGAAGTATTGCATGTGAACAGATCATTTCCATGTGGTCCCTGACAATGTACTGAACAGATGGCTAGATACTCATATGTGGCCTTCTACTAATTAATTCCACCTCTGCCATTTGGCTGCTGTGCTGATCGCCAAAGAAAAAAAAAAAGGGGGAGAGAAAGACATGGACTACGCACCCATATTATATACTTTGATCCTAAGACCCCCTTTATGGCTTTTTAGTCCGCTATATGCATATACTAATGCAATGTTATCTGCCCTCCGCACCATGGCGCTCTAATGAAGGTAGCACTTTAGCTCGCTTTTCCTGCCCCTACAATACTTTGTACTTTTATACTTTCATTTTTTAGCAAAATAATAAAGAGCTCAAAGACATTTTGTATGATTTAGTATTGAGGTATTATCAGATGTGTGCTGCATTTCAGGTAGGAATCCAAAAGACATTATTTTGACCTCCTTAGGATAAATTGGGATTATGGGTCTGTTTTCCCTAGAAGCTTTTTCCAAAAATTACAGCAACTTGATACTGCAAACAGTCTTTATGTTGCTGACTTTTTAAGAATATAGTCATAATACTAACTGCACTATACCTGAGCGTGGAAATATGTTTTATAACTTAATTTTACAAAATGATCTTTTCTTGCCCTGGTTTTTCCTGCTGTTCTAGAACTTTGATAAGAGATACCGCCTGCTGTGCTGTTTTGCACTCGGTATACATCTAACCTTGTACAGTGTTCAGTTATTAACGTGCTTTCTTTTTTTTATTTTTTTATTTTTTTTTTTAACTTGGATGCATGTTCTACTTTTCTTTTCTCAAGATCCAATCGTTTTATGTGTAATACCCATCTACATTGGGAAAATTGGTTGTTAACATTTCAGAAGCAATATCTTTTTGCTACTCTTAAACGTATATGCACCAATTTAAGGGGAA